>ML782327.1:830783-846622 GCA_009831015.1 Picea engelmannii | reverse complement strand
CACAATCCTTAACTAATTTATTTCAATTACAAAATCTAGCCTGCTTTAATTAGTTGTCGTCGCAGCAAAGATTTAGACCGCAAAATTTAGACAACTATCTTATGTGTAAAAATGATTGCTTGCTGCATGAAGTGAAGCAAATCGAAGGCGATGATAATCTTGTAGAGACAGCTGAGGCAACTGAGAGAATTTATGTGTCCAGACTCCATGCACGTTCAAATCCTGTTAGGGACAGCGGAAAATATTCGAGAACGCAATGAGGAGTTAGGCCTGTTGACACTCATGGAGATATTTCTGCTTACGCAAGTTCAAATCTTGTTAAAAACAAATTTGGAGAGAAATAAGGTTTAAATACAGCTGGCGAATGAGCATTCTAATTTCCTTGCAAGTATTACTGTGTTCATGGGAATATAATATGTCGCTTTGCATGGGGTTCTATGGTGTAGTGTTTAGCACTCTGGACTTTGAATCCAGCGACTTGGGTTCGAATCCCGGTAGGACCTGTAACCATAGTCATAAATGTAAATGTTGAACGGTTGCAAGTTAAATCAATCTATCCACACATTCCGCCGCAATACTAATCCCCCAACTTTTGCAGATATTCTCCAGCGAGATCGTCTTTTCTGTTTTATGCAACAGTCTTTGTTTTTCCTGTTTAATGCAAACAATCCTATATGTAGTATTGATGTTCTAGGAGCAGGTACAAAATCAAAATTTCTCTGCCAACGGTTTTGAGTACAATTTTATATATGTATTTACGATTTTCATTTTCTAATAGAATTTTTAGTACAAATTAAATTAGTAATTGCTATATTGTAGTTGTTGCAATAGGAGCAACGTTATCATAGATTAACATTGTTCTCCATTGATTTTCAATTATAACATAGGTTTTTACCTGCTAACTTCTTGAGTGTTTTTTCTTTGAATAATGAAGCATAGAATAATCATGGCAAACTGTTTGCTTCCTTTGGTCATACTTGGATGGTGTGGGATGGTGGGCAAATGTCACTTCCCTTCCTTTGACCACATTTTCCTCACATATATAGAAGTGGGTGCTTTCATTTATCTCCACTCCCTTGAAACGTAAAGGGGGATGCACGCAGTCTACTCTGCACAATGCAGTTTAAAATACTATGCACCAAATTGGCTACGTGACAGAGTTCTCAAGATCACTGTTTTTTCTTTGAATAATGAAGCATAGAATAATCATGGCAAACTGTTTGCTTCCTTTGGTCATACTTGGATGGTGTGGGATGGTGGGCAAATGTCACTTCCCTTCCTTTGACCACATTTTCCTCACATACATAGAAGTGGGTGTTTTCATTTATCTCCACTCCCTTGAAACGTAAAGGGGGATGCACGCAGTCTACTCTGCACAATGCAGTTTAAAATACTATGCACCAAATTGGCTACGTGACAAAGTTCTCAAGATCACTGCGCAGTGCACAGACTGCTAGATTGTTGCGCTTTGTGAATACACACACTAAATAGAATGATCGATGAATGTGGAATATAATAGAGAAATAACACAAAAACTTGTCAGAAACACAAAATACTTGATATTAATGAACTTCGGCGTAATGCGCTCTGATTACAAAATACAGTGACAAAATGAGCTTCGGCTTTGATACTTCTTCTGTCAACTCTTCTGTTGTTGTTGGTTCTTGAACTGCTTCTCTGTACCCCTCTCTCCTTTTCTCTATGTCTCTATCTATTCATCATATATTCTAACTAAGAAACTCAGACTTATATAAACTTCCTTCAGAAGCTAAGACCGACTCAACATTTAACTCAACCACGACTGACTCTTCAACCACTTAATTTAATTTGAGAAGATAGAATTCACCTTCATTTATAGTTCTCCTGCTTGCCGACTGACTTTTGAGTAAGTATGCGACTTTACACTTGAAGACTTGTCAGACTGTCTGACTAACATTTTGACTACTCATAGATTTTGACTGACTGACAAATCGACAAAGATGTGAATATCACACTGACTTGTAATTACAATTTCCAACACTCTCCCTTAATTATAAGTTGGTGGAGTTACAAAAGAAATATAACATCAAAAATTTGAGTTTTCATTTAACTTTCACTCATCTGTTACTGCACGGATTCCCAGACTACTGCACAGATGTTGAAATGCATCTCTTGCTAAAACCTTTGTAAAAATGTCTGCAATTTGTTCTTTTGACTTGCAAAATTCTAAGCAGATCTCTTTATTATTCACCAATTCTTTGATGAAATGATACCTTGTATCAATGTGCTTGGTTTTCTTGTGAAACACATGATTCTTTGATAACATGATGGCTGAATTGTTGTCACAAAAAATTGTAGTTGGTTCTTGTTGTTCCTTCATCAAATTTCTTAACATCATTCTCATCCATACTGCTTGACAAGCTACGCTTGTGGCTGCGAAGTACTCTGCTTCTGCTGAAGAAAGTGTCACTATGGACTGCTTCCTTGATTCCCATGATACCATACCTGTTCCAAAATGAAATGTGTACCCAAAGGTACTTTTCTTGTCATCAATACTGCCTCCACAATCGCTGTCAGTGTATCCAATGAGTTTGAAATTTTCTGAAATGGAGTACTTTATGCCAAAATATTTTGTTCCATTTACATATCTCAGGATTCTCTTTCCCGCTTTCCAATGTGATTCTTTTGGAGTTTCCATGAACCTTGAGATCAGACTCAGTCCATACATAATATCAGGTCTTGTCGCCGTTAGATACATAAGACTGTCTACCAGTCTTTTAAACAGTGTGGGATCCACTTTGGATCCTCTATCTTCCTAGCTTAGCTTTAATCCTGTTATGAAAGGTGTTGGTGCTGCTTTTGAGTTCACCATATTGAATCTCTTCAATATTCCATGCACATACCTGGACTGTGAGATAAATATACCAGTTTTGGACTGGTGCACTTCTATTCCCAGAAAATATCTCATAAGTCCCAAATCAGTCATTTCAAATTCATCCTTCATGACTGACTTGAACTCTTCTATACCAAAATTACCTGTAAATATCAAATCATCCACATATAAACAAACAATTAACACATTACCTTGCTTATTTGATTTGATGTACAATGTAGGCTCATTTTCGCTTCTCTGAAATCTATTTTGTGTGAGATAGGAATCTATGCGACTGTACCAAGCTCTTAGAGCTTGCTTTAATCCATATAGTGCTTCCTTTAATCCGTATACTTTGTTTTCTTGTCTTGGAATTTCATAACCTTGTTGTTGTTCCACCTATACTTCTTCTTCTAAGTTTCCATTCAAGAATGTTGATTTTACATCCATCTGATAAACTGACCATTTGTACTGCACGATAATTGCTAACACTGTTCTGACTGTGTCCATGCGCACAATTGGTGCAAATGTTTCACTGCAATCAATTCCAGGTTGTTGTGTAAAGCCTCTTGCAACTAATCTTGCCTTGTACTTCTGTACTTTTCCTTCTGCATCTTACTTGGTTTTATAAATCCACTTGACACTTATGACATCCTTATGATCAGGTACATCTATCACTTTCCATGTTTGATTATTCTCTATGCACCTAATTTCTTCATCCATGGCTTGTGCCCATACTTCCTCTTTAACAACTTCTTCAAAATTTAATGGATCATCTATTTGTGAAAACAGAGAAAAGACTGAAAGTGAATTTGTTGTGTCTTCATTATAGATGTCACACAAACTTCTTGTATTTCTTGGTAACAAACTTGCTAATGTTGGATCTGGAGAAGTAGAAGCATTCACACTGCTTGTTGGTGTTTTTTGTGCTCTAGGTGTGGACTGCGCACTTGTTGTTCTTACCGGAGTATTCTGCGTGGTAATTTGCATTGCAGTGCCATGTGTAGATGGAGTTGCGCAGTGCCATGTGTAGATGGATTTGCGCAGTGTCATGTGTATGGTGTTTGAAACACTTCATCCTCTGTGTCATTATGCTCCATTGTGTCAATTATCTTTACTGCCTTTTCTATGGTTCCATCCCATGCTTTATTCTCTACAAACTAAACATCGCGGCTAATTATGATTTTTCTTGCGACAGGGTCATACAACTTGTATCCTTTTATTTCTTCAGAATACCCAACAAATATACATTTCTTCCCTTTGGTGTCCAGCTTCCTTCTTAGTTCATATGGAAGATGCGTGTATTCGACGCAACCAAAAACTCTTAAGTGTGCCACATTATGCTTTGATCCTGTCCATGCTCCCTGAGGAATTCTATTCTTCACACTCTTTGTTGGACATCTATTGAACATATATATTGCAGTTGCTACTGCTTCATCCCTATACTCATTTGACAAATGTTTGGTTGTTAACATACTGCACGACATTTCCATGATGGTTCTATTCTTTCTTTCTGCGACACCACTCCGTTGTGGTGTGTATCGCGCGATAAATTGCTTGTAGATGCCATGATCTTTACAAAAGTTCTGAAATTCTCTTGACATGTATTCTCCTCCTCTGTTCGTTCTTAGACACTTGATGTAATAACCACTATGTTTCTCCATAAGTGATTTAAACTGTTGAAAACAACCCAATGCATCATATTTATGCTTTAGAAAATAAATCCATGTCTTTCTTGAGAAATCATCAATGAATGTTAGAAAATAAACACTGCCTCCTATAGACAGAGTTTGCATTGGTCCACAAATATCAAAATGTATTATTTCCAGTGGAGCTTTTTCTCTGTAAGACTTGCCAACTAGAAATGATTCTCTGTGTTGCTTGCCAAATATGCAACCTTCACATATCCTTTATGGTTTTTCAATCAATGGTAAGCCTTTTACCATATCCTTTACGTGTAAGAGTTTCAGACCTCCAAAGTTCAAATGTCCAAATCTGAAATTCCATAGACAGGAGTCATCCTGTGTTTCAGATTGGAATGTTGCCTTCATTTCTACGCCATTTTCTCATTTCTTGATACCGCATGCACTATTTTCTTCATTAGTATTGTGCGTGCTTTCTACTGTAAATGAAGTGTTTAACTGTACACCTTTTATTTTTTCAACAGTTTGCGATGTGTTCTTCTTCTTGATTGGCTTTAATGTCAACGGGAACACTTTGTTACTAGTCATCTGGATTTTTGCAATAAGTAAATTACTTGGGCTTTTATCCATAATCACACAGTGATTATCTTCCATATAGATTATGTATACATTTTGTAACAATTGTCATGTACTCATCATATTATGCTTCAGACCAGAAACATAATATACAACAGACAAAACTCTCTCTTCTCCTTGTCTGGTTAAAATATTTATACTGCCTTTGCCTAAGAGAGTGACTTGGATCTCTGTTCCAAGTGTAACCTTGGTCTGGACTGACTCATCCAAACTAGAAAACAATTCTATGTTTCATGTCATGTGGTTACTACAGCCTGAATCTAAATACCATATGTCACATGGACTTGCTTGAGCAACATTGCATTCAACTGGTGACACTATATTAGACATTTCTTCTGCACTAGACATAGCTACAACGTGCGCCATAAACGTACGTCGATTTTGGTTATTTGTGTTGTGTGGTTGATATTGACTTTGCTTGTTCTGATTATATTGTCTCTTTCTGCACTCATATGCGTAATGTCCACATTTTTTACAGTAATGGCATTGAATCTTTGATTTGTCATTTTTTTGACAAGTTGATTGGCTGGTACTTGGGTTTTTACCTCTTCCACCAGTGTTTCCGGGATTGCTACTGTATCCACTTCTGTCAGAATTTCTTCCTCTATCTCTAGAGTTAGATCTCCCCCTTCCTCTTCCATGGCCTATAGATGACTGTATGGAAAAAGTGTTTTCTAATGACATATTTGACTTGTTCAATCTATGTTCATGATTGATGAGGGAAGCTTGCAGTTCATCTAGACTCAGCTGACTCAGATATTTTCCTTCTTCTAGAGTTACAACTAGAATATCAAATTTAACAAGAAGACTTCTATGCACTTTCTCAACAACTTTTCTATCATCTATGATTTCACCGTGAGACTTAATTTGATTTATTAGTCCAATGACATTGTGTGTAGAAAGAATCTACCGTGTCTGAATCTTTCATTGACATAGTTTCAAAATATCTTCTAAGAATCTGAAGTTCTGCATTTTTTACTTTACCCATACCTTGATAAGCGGTTTGTAATATATCCCATGCTTCCTTGGCTTGCTCTGCTGATGCAACTCTTGGAAGTATGCTCTCATGCATGACTTGATGTATATAAAACAACACCTTTCCATCCTTCTTTCTTTGTTCTTTCAATACATCTTTCTCAGCTTGTGTGAGGGCGTTATATGCTGCCTGATCTGTCGTTTCAACATAACCATTTTCGACTATCTTCCATACATCTTGACCTCAGAACAAAGCCTTCATGGTCAAGGACCACATCTCATAGTTCTTGCCTGTAAAAGTGGGAGGTTGCATATTGGAGGCATAAGCCATTTTTTTTTACTTTCAACAGAGTTTCTACTCTGACAAACTCGTTCTGGTAGAACCTACTCTGATACCTAATTGAAAGGTAAAGGGGGATGCACGCAGTCTACTCTGCTGTAACGAACCTAATTGGATAAATGCTTAAAGATTACAAAGTAAAATTAATTAAAGAAAATAATTGTGGTTAACTAAGTAATAATTTAACTACAGATCACATTTAATGACCTGAGAAATAAATTTAAGAGATCAATGAAAAATGTTAAAAAATGGTTGCGTATGCAGAGAGGGATAGCCTATGAATCCCAAGAAGATAAAACATTGAAGGGGGACGAAGGACAGAGGATGGGGGGTGGTTGGAGAAGTAATTGCATGAGTCGGTGAAGGAGGAATAAGGTTGGAAGGAAGGATTACGCGAGGGGGATTCGACGGAGGATGGATTCGGGAGGACTATGAGATTTGTTGTGAGCAGAGAGTTTCTGAGGGTGGATTTTGATCAGTTGAGGCACCGAGTTGCTGGAGGTTTTGGGCATGGGGGCCAGGATATCTGTAGATATCCTGGAGCTAGGTAGTTTTCCTAGTTGGCAGGGAGGATAGTAGTTTTGGGCAGTTATTTTCTTGTTTGTGGCAGTGTTGATCCAGGTATCAAGTAGCAGGAAGGCAACAGCAAGGCAGCAAGGCAACATAAATTAGCATCAGAACCAAGTAAATTGTTAAATTATGTATTTATTTCATTATGAAATAAAAGCATTATTCATTGATAAATTTAAGTTGTTGAAGTTGTTGTTATAAAGATTGTTGTTATGTTATGAAGTTGTTATCTCAGTTCATGAAATAAATTGCTTATGGAAGTAAATGTTGTTTATAATTATTTGGTTGTTACATATGGTATCATAGCGTCTTAGTTCGAAATCTGGGCCTAAGGGCCAAAATCCCAAACGATTAACTCCAGCCACGCTTAACCTGTAAGAAACACACGTTAATTGTGTCTTAATAGATTGTGTCAAGCAACATTCAGCTTGACCAAATATGATTGATACAGTATCAGAGAATATACTCATGATAGCACCCCTATATTATCCAAGCAAATGGTCTCATATATATCACAAGCAACCGTTTTAGGCAATACCCTGTAATTGGATCATATATGGCTACTACAGTTAGTCTGAATATTCAAAGGAAAACCTTTAAAATAGTGGCAGCAAACCAGAAAGTTTGAAGGATCACTTCCTATAAAATGGCTACCCTTAAAGAAGCCTGATAAAGCTATTGAGCACAAAAAAGAGAGTTGATAATTTTATTTTATTTGAGCAATATTTGTCAATGAAGTTTCGGGTAAGACAGCCACCTGAAATCGATGGAAATGTCGAGGGAAACTTTTGTCGAAGGCTTGAAGTTGGAAAGATTCCATAACTACATGAATTATACTATATAAAATGCAATAGGACTTTTGCAAGACCTTGAAAAGGCCTACTTCACCTCGAACTTACCTAAATGAGGAACTGCCAATGCACAGTCGGAAAAAGGAAATCTAGAAGACTTGTATTGCGCGGGAACAGTGTAAACTAGTTGCCTATATTAGCCTCAGTAAAATTTTAAATAATGAAGAATCTCAGGAACTATAGACCCATGCAAATTTTAACCTTGCCAAGAAAGCAATTTTAACACTACGTAATGTTTTATGCAACTAATCGATTATCCCGAAGGAGAGCTGCCTATTATGCGGGAGAACGAATCTGAGCCGTCAGATCTCGGGCGGATACCCGAAAGCCGTCGGATCTACAAGGAGTTGCGAGGGAGTTAAATCCTCAAGGGATACAGGAGGAGAAATCCCGACGAGATGTGTGAAGGCATCAGGATATCGACGTTCGTGAAATTGGGATTCACGAGGTCAAGGAAGTCGGGACATTTTAAGTCTCGAAATAGCGAGATCAGATCTAGACTGTACGTTGAAGAGAGACACGTGGCGGAGATCAAGCGTCCGTCGGCATATCGTCAATCGGGAAATCGGAGTTCCTGAGGACAAGAGAAACGGGTCATTGGAAGTCTCGAAATCCCGACGTAATTGAGGTCGTCCGTTGGAGGGACGCATGGCAGCAATCGAGCGCCACCCAAGAGAGCCTGATAGGAGGCCAGTCATCGGACAATCGAGGTTTTTTTAGGCCGGAGAATCGAGACCTTGTGGTTCTCGAAATCCCAAGAAAGGATCCTAACCATTGATCTCGGCAGGACACGCGTCAGCATTCTGGGGAGGCATCGTGATTTTACCCATCAAGGGATTTTAGGAGTGTAGAATCGTTGCGTCAAGGAATCATGATCCGTGATTTCTCGATAGGATCAGAGCCGTCCAAACAGCAGGGACACGTGGCAAGAGATCCCGAAGAGTCAGGGATTGGGAAATCGGGGTTTTCAAAGACAAAGAAACCTCGTCGTTGGGAATCGCGATCCACGATATCCCGACAGTGATGTAAGCATTGTGGGACCACCAGAGTCAGAGTGGAGGATAGGTGTCCATCATCCGGGAAGAGTCGGGAACTCTGTGAGCAAGAGGTCGGGAAATCCGTAGAGAAAATCCCGATACAATCAAAACCGTCCATCTGTGGGATAGGTGGCAACCATCGAGAACCATCGGCGTTTGGCCCCATCGAGAAATCGGGAATCTCGGGGACATGATGTTTAGGCACTTTGAATTTGCGATCCACGAAACTCCGATGAGTGGGGGCCAACTGTCGTCACAGCAAAGAAGGAGGACAAAGGTGTAGTGGAGGCTAGCTGTCAGCCAACCGGGGAGTCAGGATATCGGGGTTTTTGAGGACATAGAATGCTCGCATGTTGGAGTCATGATCCGCGATATCCCGACGGGAGTTTTGAACCGTCCATTGGTGAGGACGCATGGCATGAGATCCTAAAGAGTCGGCGTTTGGGGGCATTGGAGTTTTCGCAGGTAAAGAATTTGTGCAACAGGAAATCGCAATCCACGATTTCCCGATAGGATCAACACCGTCCATCAGTGAGGATGCGTGGCGAGAGATCCCGGAAAGTCGGAGTTCGGGATATCGGAGTTTCTGGAGTCGTGAAACTATTGCACAATGGAATCGCGATCCGCGATTTCCCAACACGGTTAGAGCCGTTCGATTTGAGGGATGCGTGTCCGAGGATCTAAAAGAGTCAGGGTTCGACATTTCGGGGTTTCTGCATACAAAGGAATTGTTGCATTAGAAGTCGTAATTTTGCGATACCCGATGGAGTGACGAGGAAGTGGTGACGTGGAGGAGAGAGCTCACACATGCATTGGGGATCGGAATTTCGAGATTCTCGGTGACGAGAAAATCATGCCAGGAGAAGACGCGAAACCCCGAATCCTGACAGAGAGTATGACGGTGGTGACATGGGAAAGGGTCGTATGGGCCCAGAACATAGCCAGGAAGGGATAAAGTCTGAAGGAAGTGCATCGGCATATCGGGGATCATGGATCCTGTGGACAGGGGTATCAGGGTGTTGAAAACCCCGAAATTACGATAAGGGATATGACTGCGGTCACGAGGAGTGGCCATGTGGACCACGGGCATAGCTTGGAGAGCTAATGCGCTAGGAGCATATCGGGGATCGAAGAATCGCGAGTCCTAAGGACTTGTGAGGTTCGACATTGGGAACCTCGAAACTTCGATGTTTGATAGGGCTGGGGTCACATGGAATGATGGTCATATGAGGGGGATGTCTGGCCTAGAGGGCTAGCACATAAAGTGCCATATCGGAGAATCGGTAATCGGGAGTCTGTAAGGACAAAGGTTCGTGACAGCGAGAGTCGCGAAACCCCGAATCCCGACAGGGAATAGGACTACGGTCACCTAGGACAGGGTCACATGGACCAAAGCATAGCCAAGGGAGGGCTAAAGTTAGAAGGTAGCGCATCGGCATATAGGAGATCGGGAGTCCGTGAGGATAGGAAACTCTCGGCATCGGGCATAAGGAAACCCCGAAACCCAAAA
This sequence comes from Picea engelmannii, assembly GCA_009831015.1. Lineage (NCBI taxonomy): Eukaryota > Viridiplantae > Streptophyta > Pinopsida > Pinales > Pinaceae > Picea > Picea engelmannii. The sequence goes on along the minus strand of ML782327.1, from coordinate 836,209 downwards.
TTTAAGTGGGGAATTTCATAGTAGGAACAAAGGGTCGTGGGCAATACGGGAAGACAACATATATGCATACACCCATCTAACTACATGCATATGCACAGACAAATAAATTTATAAATATAAATGAAATAAATTGAAAGCAAAATACCAAAATCCATACAGAGATGGAATTACAAGCAAATCATTTTGTTTCAAAAGAGGAAATTACCATTCATTACCACAGCGTAAGGAAGGTTTATGTATATTCTTGACTCAATCAACTTAGCGTTCTTCATGAAGGTACTGAGGCTATGCACAAGCGAGAGGATTGAATCGTGCCTCTTACCATAGCTGAGGGAGAGCTCCGTAAAGTGTACAGACAGGGGATTGGTTCCCAACATTTCAAGGAGACTGGACTCCAAGTCTTGGATCTTGTCAGTGACCACATCAATATACTTTGTTCCTGCAAAACGAACTGGAGCATATACAGCAATAACCAACGCTAGTAAAGTGCTCAGAACAACGATGAGGATGTGAGCCATGGCAAGGGAAATCCAGGAAACCTCTGAACAAAGCAAAGGCAGATCTGTGGAAGAGAAAGAATGACGCGAGGAGGGTCTCATTGAGTGAGAAGGACACGTAGGGATTTGAAGAGCTGACAGGTGTAGAATTTGGGGGTTAGATACGAGGGAGCTTGAGGAAGCCAGTTGAGCACGTGGAACCCATGCGTGCTCGAATCCTTGGGTGCACGTTTAGTCATTTTTTTTTTTCGTATATATTTTAAAGTATAAAAATAATTTAAAATAAATTAAATAATTTAGTATAAATAATTTATATATAAATAAGGTCAAGTTAGTATAAATTAAAGTAAAGTTAATTTGGGTTAAATTAGTGTAATAATAATTTTAAATTAATTATTTTATTAAAGTGTAAGGTTAATCTACCTTAAAGTTCGATGTTAACCAAGCTTAGACGCTTAATCCTAACCCAAACCTAGCCAATCCCCTGATGGAGTAATGTCTGTTTACAGACAAGTAAAGAAAACTTCCGCCTAACCCTATTTCTAAGTTTAAGTAGCACCAATTTGAAACGTCCTGGAACTCACCCTGATAACTTTGGGGTGATGCAGGTTAAGTCAAACAAGATGGTCAGGACTCGAAGGGGTCGAGGCAGGGGAGTGTCGTTACGTTCGCCACCAATGCCACCAACACCACCAACACCACCAGCACCAGCACCACCATCGCCCGAACTAGCCCTCATACTGCACTCGTTGGAAGCCATTAACGAGACTTTAAAGGGGCACCAACCAGCAGGGACTGAAGTGGAACCCCCGCCATCTGGAACGGGTAATCCAGAAGCATCAAGGGATTCAGGGGGAGGACTTCCACCTGAAGACATCACGCGAGAATTGCAGAAGATCAAACTTCTGGAGTTTGCCGTGGGTCACGCCAGTGAACGCGCGGAAGCATGGTTGGAAGGCATGACAAGGTTTTTTGCCTTAAGGGACTAGGTGTCCAATTCAAAGGAAAAGATCGCAATTTTCCAGTTAAGAGACAACGCCTTGAACTGGTCGGGAAACTTGGAAAGACAACTACACCTTACCCCAGACACAGTATCTTGGGAACTTTTCGAGCAGAGGTTCCGAAGGAAATATCTACCAGCATACTACGAGGAGCAATAGGTAGGGGCATTTCATGCCTTAGTACAAGGAAACAAAATTGTAGAAGAATATGAGATCAGGTTTATGGAACTGGTCAAATACATTTCGTATATGGACAATGACCAGTGATAGGTAGAGCACTTCGTTTATGGATTGAATCCGAAGATAAGAGCTATGGTGCAGATGTGGAAATGATCTTCAGTGGCGGAGGCGGTAGAAAGTGCGCGTTACGCGGAAGAACACATGAACTTAACAGGGGGTACAAGATCGACATTTCCGCATCGCCCTGGATTCGTAGGAAAGACCCCGAGGACATTTCCTAGGGGAGGGGGCTCAAGGCCACCACCTTATGGTAACAGAGTCATGACAAGGACAGTAGCTGCAGGGATTTCAATGGCAGCTAGTGCAACATCTCGTTCATCGCCAACGCTGCAGACAGGTCCACGACCATCTCGGGGAACAGCTAGTAGGGGCAGGGGTTCCAGGGGAAGGAACTCATTTCGGAATCAGTCACATAATAGTGCACTGGTTCAATCTCGTATTACCTGTTGGAGATGCGAAGGACCCCATTATGAATGGGACTGTCCAGAGTTACAATCAGGGTTTGTGCATAGAGAAGGAAAGGCACCAATGGGGAGGTCAAGTAGCAACCACCAGATTTACGCAGCGGTTAATAACCGCCAGGCTGAACATCAATCCATTGTGGTGGAGTCATCAGGTACGCTAAATCATATTAATGTTAAGATTTTGTTTGATTCTGGTGCGACAGATAGTTTCATTTCACCATCTGCATTAGAAAAGAGTGGGCTGGCAGCCTACGAGCACGATGACTTTAAACAAGTCAAGATGGCTTCGGGGGAAAAACAAGCAGTAGGACCTAGTGTCAATAATTGTATAGTAGACCTAGGAGTGTGCACCACCAGGTTGAAGGTATACATCACTACTCTTGGGGCATATGACCTAATCATTGGAATGGATTGGTTAGCAGCTCATCGAGCTTTGGTAGATTGTTTTGCAAAGAGGGTTCTTTGTGTCGATTGAAGACCAATAGAGATCAAAGGTGTACAGAGAAAAGTGTCATTACGCTTTATATCAACTATGAAGGTCAAGCGATGCTTGAGACAAGGGTGTCGACTTTATGTAGTGGAGGTAGTGAAAGAAATGAAGGGACCCTCATTGGATCAGTACCCGGTTTTGTCAGAATTTCAGGATGTTTTCCTGAACGAGTTACCAGGGTTACCTCCTGAGAGGGAGCTTGATTTTACTATTGAGCTAAAACCTAATGCAGAACCAATATCCAAGACTCCATATCGAATGACGGTGCCGAAACTTTGTGAATTGCAAATGCAGTTGAAGGAGTTACTAGACTTAGGGATAGTAAGGCCCAGTGTCTCACCTTGGGGCACATCGGTAATTTTTGTAAAGAAGAAGGATGGATCCTTACGATTGTGTATAGACTACAGGGACTTGGACCATGCTACGGTGAGGAATAGGTACCCAATGCCGCGAATATATGACCTCTTCAATCAAATGAAAGGAGCAGTGGTATTCTCAAAGATCGATTTGCGATCTGGGTATCATCAATTAAAGATTAAGGAAGGAGATATCCCAAAAACTGCCTTTCGAACTCGGTTTGGACATTACGAGTTTGTTGTAGTACCTTTCGAATTGACTAATGCGCCAGCAGTATTCATGAGCCTCATGAAAAGCGTATTCCGGAAGTACTTAGATTGATTTGTACAAGTTTTTCTAGATGACATTCTCATCTATTCAAGGAATGAAAGAGAACACGAGGAACACTTGCGAATAGTGTTGTCTTGCCTTAGGGAGAACAAATTGTATGGGAAGATGTCGAAGTGTTCCTTCTTCCAGAAGAAGATAGACTGTTTAGGTCATATCATTTTCGACGAAGGAATCTCGGTGGACCCAGAAAAGGTAAAGGCCATTATGGAATGGCCAGTGCCGAAAAATGCACATGAGGTGAGAAGCTTCATGGGGCTAGCGGGTTATTACCGGAGATTTATGGAAGGATTCTCAAAAATAGCGAAACCCATCACCACCTTGCAATGCAAAGGGGTCAGGTATGAATGGACAAAAGAATATGATAGCGCATTCATTGAGCTTAAGAGGTTACTAACTAGTGCGCCAATTCTACGAGTGCCAGATATGGAAAAGGACTTCATGTTCTGCACGGATGCCTCGAAACAAGGGTTGGGGGCTGTGCTAATGCAGGATGGAGGAGTGATAGCTTATGCATCAAGAAAGTTGAATAAGCACGAAGAGTTATACGCGACTCATGATTTAGAGTTGGCAGCTGTAATGCTAGCTCTGAAACTTTGGAGGCACTATCTTGTGGGGCGAAATTTTGAACTTAAAACGAACCATCAAAGATTAAAACATCTCTTCACTCAAAGAGATCTGAATGCCAGGCAAAGGCGATGGAGTGAGTTTATGAGTGAGTATGATTTTTGTATTTCGTATATAAAGGAAAAGGAAAATGTGGTCACAGATGCCTTGAGTAGGAGACCACGTATCTTCTCCTTGGTACCCTTAAGGGTCAGTCTGAGGGAACATGTGTTGACACAACTACTAGGAGATAGTTGGTATTTAAAGGTTACTTCAAACCTCTAGAGCGGGAGGCGGATAGACCCAAGGTATGAAGGATATAATCTGGAAACAGACGGATTGTTAAGATATCGAGGAAGGATGTACATCCCGGAGTATGGAGATATTCAAAGCATCATATTGAAGGAAGCCCATAGAGCACTTTATTGCGCACATCCGGGTGTGAATAAGATGTACGCAGAGATGAAGAAACTCTTCTTTTGGGTAGGCATGAAGTGCGATGTAGTCCATTTCGTCGTCAGATGCCTAGAGTGTCAACAAGTGAAGGCCGATCACCATCACCCGACAGGCCTCCTACAACCACATGACGTCCCTATGTCCAAGTGGGAAGTCATCTCTATGGATTTTGTTGTAGGATTGCCACTCACATCTCATAGGCACAATGTCATTCTTGTGATAGTGGATAAGTTAATCAAGAGTGCTCATTTCATTCCAGTTAGAGACACTTACGATGTTACTGATGTGGCACGAGTGTTCATAAGCGAGGTTATTCGTTTGCACAGGATACCTAAGAATATTATTTCAGATAGGGACTCCAGATTCACATCTAGGTTTTGGACAAGTTTACAGTCAGCGTTGGGGACTCAATTGAACTTAAGCACAACTTATCATCCAGAAACAGATGGGAAAACTGAGAGAGTAAATCAAGTTATGGAAGACATGCTTAGGATGTATGTAATGGATAATCAAACCCAGTGGGAGAAGTACCTACCTTTGGTAGAGTTTGCCTACAATAATAGTTATCATAGTTCCATCGGAATGCCACCATACAAAGCTTTGTATGGAAGGCCATGCAGAACACCATTGAGTTGGGATAGACTACAAGACTGAGTAACAGTTGGGCCAGAATTGATTCAGGAAATGGAGGAACAAGTGATTCAGATCAGGCAGAGACTAAAGGAAGCACAGGATAGACAGAAAAGTTATGCGGATGCACACAGGACCGATCGAAATTATGAAGTGGGGGACCAAGTTTTCATTCGTATCAGGCCTAATAAGAGTACCATACGGTTTGGGAAAGGGACAAAGTTGTCACCTCGGTTTATAGGGCCATTTAGGGTCCAAGAGAAAATTGGACCCGTTGCCTATCGTCTCGTACTGCCACCCCACTTGCATAAAACTCATAATGTATTTCATGTATCTGTTTTACATCATTATGTTGCTG
>ML782327.1:803267-829339 GCA_009831015.1 Picea engelmannii | reverse complement strand
CATGTACTAGCTACACATGCATTTCTTGTACATATACACTAGTATGTATGAGATTTCTTGACTTACTTACTGATAATGTCAGTTACTTGTTGTGAATGTGTGAACCATGCTCTTTTCCTTTGTACCATCAGATACCTTAACTTTGGGATGAAGTTTCTTGAAGGGTGGGTGTATGTAACGAACCTAATTGGATAAATGCTTAAAGATTACAAAGTAAAATTAATTAAATAAAATAATTGTGGTTAACTAAGTAATAATTTAACTACAGATCATATTTAATGACCTGAGAAATAAATTTAAGAGATCAATGAAAAATGTTAAAAAATGGTTGTGTATGCAGAGAGGGATAGCCTATGAATCTTGAGAAGATAAAACATTGAAGGGGGACGAAGGACGGAGGATGGGGGGTGGTTGGAGAAGTAACTGCATGAGTCGGTGAAGGAGGAATAAGGGAGGAAGGAAGGATTACGCGAGGGGGATTCGACGGAGGATGGATTCGGGAGGACTATGAGATTTGCTGTGAGTAGAGAGTTTCTGAGGGTGGCTTTTGATCAGTTGAGGCACCGAGTTGCTGGAGGTTTTGGGCACGGGGGCCAGGATATCCGTAGATATCCTGGAGCTAGGTAGTTTTCCTAGTTGGCAGGGAGGACAGTAGTTTTGGGTAGTTATTTTCTTGTTTGTGGCAGTGTTGATCCAGGTATCAGGTAGAAGGAAGGCAACAAAAAGGCAGCAAGGCAACATAAATTAGCATCAGAACCAGGTAAATTGTTAAATTATGTATTTATTTCATTCTGAAATAAAAGCATTATTCATTGATAAATTTAAGTTGCTGAAGTTGTTGTTATAAAGATTGTTGTTATGTTATGAAGTTGTTATCTCAGTTCATGAAATAAATTGCTTATGGAAGTAAATGTTGTTTAGAATTATTTGGCTGTTACATCTGCGCAACGCAGTTTAAAATACTGCACACCAAACAGGCTACGCGACAAAGTTCCCAAGATCACTGTGCAGTGCACAGACTGCCAGATTGTTGTGCTTTGTGAATACACACACTAAATACAATGATTTATGAATGCACAATATAATAGAGAAATAACACAGAAACTTGTAAGAAACACAAAATACTTGATATTAATGAACTTCGGCGCAATGCACTCTGATTACAAAATACAGTGACAACATAGGTTTCGGCTCTCATACTTCTTCTGTCAACTATTCAGCTGTTGCTAGTTCTTGAATTGCTTCTCTGTATCCCTCTCTCTTTTTCTCTATGTCTCTATCTATTCATCATATATTATAACTAAGAAACTCAGACTTATATAAACTTCCTTCAGAAGCTAAGACCGACTCAACATTTAACTCAACCATAATTACGACTGACTCTTCAACCACTTAATTTAATTCGAGAAGATAGAATTTGGCTTCATTTATAGTTCTCTTGCTTGGCGAATTACTTTTGAGTAAGTATGCGACTTTAAACTTGCAGACTTGTCAGACTGTCTGACCGACATTTTGACTACTGACAGACAAATCGACAGACATGTGAATATCACATTGACTTGTAATAACAATTTCCAACACTCCCCCTTAATTATAAGTTGGTGGAGTTACAAATGAAAAATAAAATCAAAAACTTGAGTTTTCATTTTACTGTCACTCATCTATTATTGCGCGGATTCCCAGACTACTGTGCAGATGCTGAAATGCATATCTTGCTAAACCCTTTGTAAAAATGTCTGCAATTTGTTCTTTTGACTTGTAAAATTCTAAGCATATCTCTTTATTATTCACCAATTCTTTGATGAAATGATACATTGTATCAATGTGCTTGGTTTTATTGTGAAACATGTATTTCTTTGATAACATGATGGTTGAATTGTTGTCACAAAAAAATGTAGTCGGTTCCTGTTGTTCCTTCATCAAATCGCTTAACATCATTCTCATCCATACTGCTTGACAAGCTGTGCTTGTGGCTGAGATGTACTCTTCTTCTGCTGAAGAAAGTGTCACTATAGGCTGCTTCCTTAATGCCCATGATACCATACATGTTTCAAAATGAAATGTGTACCTAGAGGTACTTTTTCTGTCATCAATACTGCCTCCACAATCACTGTCAGTGTATCCAATGAGTTTGAAATTTTCTTAAATGGAGTACTTTATGCCAAAATATTTTGTTCCATTCACATATCTCATGATTCTCTTTCCCGCTTTCCAATGTGATTCTTTTTGAGTTTCCATGAACCTTGATATTAGACTCACTCCATACATAATATCAAGTCTTGTCGTTGTTAGATACATAAGACTGCCTACCAGTCTTTTAAACAGTGTGGGATCCACCTTGGACTCTCTATCTTCTTTGCTTAGCTTTAATCCTGTTATGACAGGTGTCAGTGCTGCTTTTGAATTCACCATATTGAATCTCTTCAATATTCCATGCACATACTTGGACTATGAGATAAATATACCAGTTTTGGACTAGTGCACTTCTATTCCCAGAAAATATCTCATAAGTCTCAAATCATTCATTTCAAATTCATCCTTCATGATTGACTTGAACTCTTCTATGCCAAAATTACCTGTAAATATCAAATCATTCACATATAAACAAACAATTAACACATTACCTTGTTGATTTGATTTGATGTACAGTGTTAGCTCATTTTCGCTTCTCTGAAATCTATTCTGTGTGAGATAGGAATCTATGGGACTATACCTAGCTCTTGGAGCTTGCTTTAATCCATATAGTGCTTTCTTTAATCGGTATACTTTGTTTTCTTGTCCCGGAACTTCATAACCTTGTTGTTGTTCCACGTATACTTCTTATTCTAAGTTTCCATTCAAGAATGTTGATTTTACATCCATTTGATAAACTGGCCATTTGTACTGTGCGAAAATTGCTAACACTGTTTTGACTTTGTCCATGTGTGCAACTGGTGCAAATGTTTCATTGTAATCAATTCCAGGTTGTTGTGTAAAGCCTCTCACAACTAATCTTGCCTTGTACTTCTGTATTTTTCCTTCTGCATCTTGATTGGTTTTATAAATCCACTTGACACTTATGACATCCTTATCATTAGGTACATCTACCACTTTCCATGTTTGATTATTCTCTATGCACCTGATTTCTTCATCCATGGCTTGTGCCCATACTTCCTCTTTAACAACTTCTTCAAAAGTTAATGGATCATCTATTTGTGAAAACAGAGCAAAGACTGAAAATGAATTTGTTGTGTCTTCATTATAGATGTCATGCAAACTTCTTGTCTTTCTTGGTAACAAACTTGCTAATGTTGGATCTGGAGAAGTAGAAGTATCCAGACTACTTGTTGGTGTTTGTTGCACTCTAGGTGTGGACTGCGCACTTTTTGTTCTTACCGGAGTATTCTGCGTGGTAATTTTCATTGCACTGCTAGGTGTAGACGAAGTTGCGCAGTGTCCTGTGTACGGTGTTTGAAACACTTCATCCTTTGCGTCATTATGCTCCATTGTGTCAATTATCTTTAATGTATTTTCTATGGTTCCATCCCATGCTTCATTATCTACAAACCGAACATCGCGGCTGATTATGACTTTTCTTGTGATAGGGTCATACAACGTGTATCCTTTTGTTTCTTCAGAATAGCCAACAAATATACATTTCTCTCCTTTGTTGTCCAGCTTCCTTCTCAGTTCATCTAGAACATGTGTGTATGCGACGCAACCAAAAACTCTTAAATGTGCCACATTATGCTTTGATCCTGTCCATTATCCCCGAGGAATTCTATTCTTCACACTCTTAGTCAGACATCTATTTAAGATACATATTGTGGTTGCTATTGCTTCAGCCCAATACTCATTTGACAAATGTTTGGTTGTTAACATACTGTGCGTCATTTCCCTGATGGTTCTATTCTTTCTTTCTACGACACCATTCTGTTGTGGTGTGTATCACGTGGTAAATTGATTGTAGATTCCATGATCTTTACAAAAGTTCTGAAATTATTTTGACATGTATTCTCCCCCTATGTTCATTCTTAAACACTTGATGTAATAACCACTCTGTTTCTCCACAAGTGATTTAAATTGCTGAAAACAACCCAATGCGTCAGATATATGCTTTAGAAAATAAATCTATGTCTTTCTTGAGAAATCATCAATAAATCTTAGAAAATAAATACTGCCTCCTATAGACGGAGTTTGCATTGGTCCAAAAATATCAGAATGTATTATTTTGAGTGGAGATTTTGCTCTGTAAGACTTGCCAACTAGAAATGATTCTCTGTGCTGCTTGCCAAATATGCAACCTTCACATATCCTTTCTGGTTTTTCAATCAATGGTAAGCCTTTTACCATATCCTTTGCATGTAAGAGTTTCAGACCTCCAAAGTTCAAATGTACAAATCTGAAATGCCATAGCCAAGAGTCATCCTGTGTTTCAGATTGGAATGTTGCCTTCATTTCTATGCCATTTTCTCCTTTCTTGATACTGCGCACACTATTTTGTTCATTAGTATTGTGCGTGCTTTATGTTGTAAATGCAGTGTCTAACTGTGCACCTTTTCTTTTGTCAAAAGTTTTCCCTATGTTCTTCTTCTTGACTGGCTTTAATGTCAACTGGAGCATTATGTTACGTGTCATCTGAATTTTTGAAATAAGTAAATTGCTTGGGCTTTTATCCATAATCACACAGTGATTATCTTCCATGTAGATTCTATATTCATTTTTGTAACAGTTGTCCTATACTCATCAGATTATGCTTCAGACCAGAAACATAATATACATCAGACATAGCTCTCTCTTCTCCTTGTTTGGTTTAAAATATTTATACTTCCTTTGCCTAAAAGAGTGACTTGGATATCTGTTTCAAGTGTAACCTTTGTCTCGACTGACTCATCCAAACTAGAAAACAATTCTATGTTTCTTGTAATGTGGTTATTGCAGCCTGAATCTAAATACCATATGTCACATGGACTTGCTTGAGCAACATTGCATTCAACTAGTGACACTATATTAGACATTTCTTCTGTGCTAGACATAGCTACAACGCACGCCATAAACATAGGTCGATTTTGGTTATTTGTGTTGTGTGGTTGATATTGACTTTGCTTGTTCTGATTATACTATCTCTTTCTGCACTCATATGCGTAATTTCCATTCTTTTTATAGTAATGGAATTGAATCTTTGATTTGTCACTTTTTTGACAAGTTGACTGGCTGGTACTGGGGTTTTGACCTCTTCCACTAGTGTTTCCAGGACTACTACTGCATCCACTTTTGTCAAAATTTCTTCCTCTTCCTCTAGAGTTAGCTCTCCCCCTTCCTCTTCCACGGCCTATAGATGACTGTATCGAAAAAGAATTTTCTAATGAAATATTTGACCTGTTCAATCTATGCTCATTATTGACGAGGGAAGCTTGTAGTTCATCTAGACTGAACTGACTCATATCTTTTCCTTCTTCTAGAGTTACAACTAGAGTATAAAATTTAGGAGGAATACTTCTAAGTACTTTCTCAACAACTTTTCTATCATCTATGATTTCACCGTGAGACTTAATTTGATTTATCAGTCCAATGACGTGTGTGTAGAAAGAATCTACCGTGTCTGAATCTTTCATTGACATAGTTTCAAAATCTGTTCTAAGAATCTGAAGTTTTGCAGTTTTTACTTTATACATACCTTGATAAGTGGTTTGTAACATACCCCATGATTCCTTGGCTTGTTTTTCTGATGCAACTCTTAGAAGTATGCTCTCATGCATGACTTGATGTATATAAAACAATGCCTTTCCATCCTTCTTTCTTTGTTCTTTCAAGACATCTTTCTCAGCTTGTGTGAGGGTGTTATATGCTGCCTGATCTGTCAGTTCAACATAACCATTTTTTACTATCTCCCATACATCTTGACCTCGAAACAAAGCCTTCATGTTCAAGGACCACATCTCATAGTTCTTGCTTATAAAAGTGGGAGGTTGCATATTTGAGGTAGAAGCCTTTTTTTTTGCACAGACTTCCAGATTGTTGCACTTTGTGAATACACACACTAAATACAATGATTTACGAATGCATAATATAACAGAGAAATAACACATAAACTTGTCAGAAACACAAAATACTTGATATTAATGAACTTTGGCGCAATGCGCTCTGTTTACAAAATACTGTGACAAAATGAGCTTCGGATCTAATACTTCTTCTGTCAACTCTTCAGCTGTAGCTAGTTCTTGAACTGCTTCTCTGTATCCCTCTTTCCATTTCTCTATGTCTCTATCTATTCATCATATATTCTAGCTAATAAACTTGGACTTATATAAAATTCATTCAGAGGCTAAGATCGACTCAACATTTAACTCAACCATAATTAGGACTGACTCTTTAACCACCTAATTTAATTCGAGAAGATAGAATTCGGCTTCATTTATAGTTCTCTTGCTTACCGACTACCTTTTGAGTAAGTATGTGACTTTACACTTGTAGACTTGCCAGAATTTCTGACTAACATTTTGACTACTGACATATTCAACCGACAGACAAATCGGCGTAGACGTGAAGATCACACCGACTATTAATTACAATTTCCAACACTCCCCCTTAATTATAAGTTGGTGGAGTTACAAAAGAAAAATAACATCAAAAAATTGAGTTTTCATTTTACTGTCACTGTTATCGGACTAATCGGTAGGTGCGGACACTAACAGATCTCCCTAGATCCACCTGGATCTAGAACAAAACAAGACAGGACATGATTCTTTCCCTAAGTTATGACCATTGGATTAGCTAGTAGGGAGGAACAAGTGACATACCTTTGTATCGCTTCCTAGGGTCTCTGTTGTTCTCGCTTCGCTCCGACACTCTTGTGAGGGCAAGACCAAGACATCACAAACCAAACAAAGTGAATATAGCACAATATATTCAATCGTCAACTTATGTGTATGATCAAGGAATTACACAATAAAGTAAGAATGACTTTATGGGAAAAGGACATGCCGTTGTATCATATTAATCGAAAGTAGAAGATACAACCTGATCGCCTTGATGTCGCAAGCTTCCTTTCTGTGGCTCTTGGTTTCAACACACACACTTGCTAGATCCTTGTATATAGAAGATCCAATTTCTCTTGATAGACTTGCTAGAGTCTCCAAGCTCCTGTTCAAGCTAGGTCCTTCACACAATTCCTTCACCAATTCTCCAATTAATCTTGCTTAACCTTTTCCATGAGAATCCCATCAATATATAGGAGAGGATGAGATGGTTACTTGGATAAGAATGATCCCACAATATCAGGGAAACCAGTAAAAAGATAACCATTCGAATGCCAACCCATTCTCTAGAAGATTCCCTTCTAGAACCATCGAGACTTCATCTTTTTCCAAGCTTGAGAACAATTTCTCACCCTAGCTATGTAGCACAGTGCGATAAGTTCACACCCTAGCTGAAGGCAACCTACGAGAATGGGTCATTCTCAGACCCTAGGATATAAGCAACTTGCGAACTCTCTTCAAAAATATGTTTTCTGGGAAGAGATGAATGCTACTTTTCTCAGGAGAAAGTTCTTATTAGGAGCCTGAGTACACCATCATCAATACACCATCAAGATGACCAAAATCATGGGTAATAGAATTCCCCCCAAAGTATGAGGCCAGAATCAGTGACAGCCGAAATACTTTGTAAACTATGTGTGTGTGTCAGAAACCAGGAGCGCACCTAATCGGAAACCTGCGAACAACCAAGCATCTGTAGAATATCATACTAGTTCTGAGGTAGGCATTCCCATACTCAGATCATAGACAGATGACATTATAGGCATAGGTCATGGTCACCAATCATACACTGTGGATCCATGCCATCAAAATATCCACCAGGAATACACTGTGGATCTATGCAAGAAAATTCAAACTGAGACGACATAGCCACAAGACATACAAAGTGGATCTATGTGTCGCAGATTATACATATTCCATCGCAACCTGGACAAAGAGATGATATCCAGGGTCTTCAATCCTGTCGCCCAAAAGTATGAATCTAACCATGTGATTACATGTGTTGAAGTCGAACATGGTAGAAACCACTTGATTATCGTTCATTGATGAAACCGTTAACAAGTGCAAGGGAAATCACCATTAATGTCAATGACTCCCAAGGTACACTAGTACAATCCATCGAATGTGAATGAATGAGTTGAGGTCAAACATCCAACGGAATCTTTCGATTAGGGGTCAATGATGTAAACCCATTATCGAAAGCGAGGAAACCTACCATTGAGACATGCAGGTTCCAAGGTACCAAAGAATTTCTAAGTCTTGTTTTTGGATAATGAGCTGAAGTCGACGGAACAAAACTCGTCACAGGAGGGCCTTGATGTATCCCCCTTCAATGACACGAAATGAGTAACATATTTTGAAGGTGAAACAGAGTATGATGTAAGTTGGACTGGACACAGGGAAGGCCGACACAGAGAGAATGGACAACTGCAGATGGCTGACTCAATAGAGGTTTCAGATGAACTTCTCTTGAACATATGAATGACACGACCAATGATTTGGCAGCATTGACTCAGAGACGACGCAGGGTATGACCTTGTAGCAAATCGAATGAGAGACAAATGGATTTCCCCAACCGGCTTCAAATAATGAATAGGGGTGTCATGTTCAAGAGCGACACTTACTACCAATTAATATGAATACGAGAACACATCCCTTTCCCAAATTTTCCCCCACCATTTCTGGCGAGTACCTCTTTATTTTTACGCAAGCTTGAGGAGGATACCATATGCTTGTTGATATAAGATCATCCTTTGGATAAGTCCTTTGGAGTATGTTTAACAAACCCTAGGAAGGAGTGGTTCGGTCTCATTACGGGTCTATCGATGTTTGTTTAACGAGTCCAAAGATAGAAAACTCGAAGGTTTTTCATAATTATAGAGTCTGGAAAAACACTTAAAAGAGAACTCTCTCAGTTCCTTTTTCGTAAAATAGTCTGATGAGACCAAAAAAGAGATAAATTATCGTCCAACAGATGCTTTCTTCAAATACTTTAATGAGCGTGAAAATAGCAAGGTCGCTCGGCAATCTTTTCATGTTTAGAGAGTCTGAAAAGAGCTTAAAGAGGACTCCAAGGGGGTTCATTTTTCGTATAACCTTGTTGATCCCGAAAAAGTGATAAAAGTGTGCTCGATCGCGTTCTCATGTATTTTCGAGCGTGAGAATGGACAAAGACCAAGCTCGGGGTTTTGTACAAAAACCATAAAAAACAATCAAAACATGCGATGAAGAAGAAAAAATATCCACACCCCTGTGCATGAACATCGAATTCGTTACGCCTGCAAAAGTAATACCATAACTTATTAGGCATTAGGTTTTAATAAATAAACAATTATAAAATCCAATAACAAATGGTAAAAATAAATATAAAGGGGTAAAAGTTCTTTTTACCATAACCATTTTAACTTTACCAATATTTGAGCCCAAAACCCCTCTTTTGCCCTTGAATTTCGGTGCTTGATTGCAAGAGTTACGAGCATCTATTCGACGAACCGTCTCCGGCAGTGAGGTAAGCTCTTTGTCCTCTACCTTTTCATGGTTTGATTTTTCATTTTCATTGGCAAAAAAAACAGTTTTGAGTTTGTTTTGGGGGTTAAAGTTGCGTTCAACCATTCTCGCAGGCCATCCACACAGGACCTACGAGAATGCCTCATTCTCGCAGGTAACCCCAAAGGCACCTGCGAGAACCTCACACTGTGCCTAAAGGGCACCTGCGAGAACTGCAAAGTGGAATTTTTTTTTAAAGTTTTGCTCAATGAAAATATACCAAGTGTTGAATAGAGTTATTAACTTTCTTCTTATGCTTCTTATGCAGGTATTTGGCCATCACCATGGTTCTGGAATGGCATGAAAGGGAGAACGAATAAGATGATGCCATTGCCGGAAATCATCCAGCCACCGTTGCCTCTTTACAAGACTGTGGTCTTCTGAAATTCTTTCGTATCCTGGGCATGAGGGCCCAAGTCAGGTTATTGGAGTACCTTGTGCATATGTGGGATCCCGACCAGCAAGTATTCCATGTAGGGGTCCACACATTGTCCTTGGATATTGAGGACATTTACTTCTTGACAGGACTATCACGGCGTGGGTACCACGCGAGCCTGACTGGTAGCAGAGTTGGTGGGCTGCCCATGAGTGAGTACTTCCACTTGCACTGTGTTCTAGAGGCAGAGAGGAGAAAAGGGAAAGTATCCATTTGGGGAGTGCGGGATTTGACCCTCCGCACTATTTTGTTCACCATTGCTCGTATGGCTGGGAGCGTTTCTCCTCATATGGCTCTTCAGAGCTATTTTCAGTATGCCATAAAGTGTACTGAGCCTTGGGTTTTTAACTAGGCAGATGCAGTGCTTCGTAGCATGAAGAGGCAGTTGACCAAATGCAGGCGAGGTAACCTGAAGTAATTCGGGTACGGGTATTTTTTGGTGTCCTTCTTCCTTGAGAGGGTTCCCTTGCTGAGGCTACAGGTTGAGTGGGGTTTATCGGCTCCAACAGATCCAAGAATGCTGAGGTGGTGTCAGCTCATGGCCCGACACATAGCTGGACCAATAATCAAATATAATGATGTCTTCCTTGACTGGTTGCGACCATAGATGCTGATGGTCGATGATTATGCCTACGTCGGGTTGGACTTCCGAGGAGATCCGGATTTGGTCCTGCCTGAGGGTGCTCAATGGGGGGATCTTGGTAAGAAGTACACATTTTTTCTTTTTAAATGTTTTTGTGAATTTTGTCATATGCAAATGTTTTTTATATGTTCATCCAAGGTCTAAATACAAAATTCTTTTTTGATGACACAGACGTGGGACCTTACTGACCTCCTAGTACTTCTCCTATTCAACGACGAGGAGAGGTGGCGCAAGTGCCACAATGGGATGATGAAGATTATGAAGTGGTGGAACAAAACCTAGAGGGTTTGACAGTAGATATTCCAGACATGCCCCTTGGAGAGGTTCCATGACGTTATCAGCGTCATACAGTAGGAGTGTCAGAGTCCATTGGACGACTGCTTCATAGGGTTTCCCAGGTAGTCGTTTTTTACCATGAATGTCATCCATGACGTCACTTTGTAGAAGCTATGAGCTTCAGATTTTGAAGTTTTGGTCCTTGGACAAAACTTTTTGTAAAAACTCTTTTGATCGTTATATATACATACGGCTTCTACCAGTTTATCTTGTGTTGTGTGAAAATTGATGTGATTGATTTATAAATGACCAAAATGTATGTCTAATACATAGTTAGCCAATGCATCAGTTAATGTATTTATACATCTAGGAATATGTTGATATTCAATATAGGCAAAATAACGTTCCAAGAGGCAAATTCGCAAATACACCCGTAACAAAGTAGTACTTCGAATAGTATAGACATTACTTAACTGTAGTACTATGAGTTGCGAATCGAGTCGCACAACCAAATGACGGATTCTGAGCGAGATAGCATCAATCAAAAATTCGATAACGACACTATACTCTACAATATTGTTGGTCGCACGACTGAGACACACACCTCGTAAGGAGACAAGTTTGTTTGTAGGGGCGTAAATTGCCCATGCACTGGAAGCAAGGTTCTGAGTACTACGGCTAGTGCCATCAATGAAGCCAATGTAGGGTAGTGAAGACTCCGACATCTAGAAATAAAACACAATGTCACATAAGGGCAGAGACTAGATAATGACAAAACCAAGCTATAGTAACACGCAAGAAGTATGATACAATAAAAATACAGGTACTCGTGCACATGTGATCTTATGCATAGTACTTCTTCAAGTACAACCCATTTCTGGGTTCACTCAAAAGGATACCATTGTAATCTACTAACTCATAAGCCCCTTTTTCTAAAATTCGTCTAACGATATAAGGACCTCTCCACATGGCTTTGAATTTTCCAGCTCCTAGAATATCTCGATCTTGTTCATAGAGGAGAACGAGATCTCCTTCAGAGAAAACACGAGGTTTGACATGTTTGTCGTATTGGGCCTTGACACCTTTTTTTCTGAGCTTCTATGACTAGGGTAGCATCGCGTCGAGTTTCGTCTAATCACATAAGATACAATAGACGTTCTTCCTCAGCAGAAGTGTTTGGTAGGAGTTCAACAACTAGTTTTAAAGAGGGTATCTCGCATTCAATTGGGAGAATGGCTTCCAAACCATAGACTAACCAGAAAGGTGTAAACCTAGTAGCGGACTTGACGGATGTCCGGTAAGCCCACAATGCAGAGAAAAACATTGTGTGCCAACTTGTTTTGTGAATCCCTATTATTCGTCAAAGCATAGTTATGAGAACTTTGTTAATTGCTTCTACTTGGTCGTTGGCTTGTGAGTAATAGGGCGTTGATTTTTCATGGCGAAGACCCAACTTTTCAATAAGTTTGGACATCATAAAGTTTTGAAAGTGGCTACTGTGATCAGTGACGATAGCCTGGGGAACACCAAAACGAGATATGATGTGATTAAAAATGAATAATGTTGCGGTCTTTCCAGTGTTGTCAAATGTCGGCATCACCTCGGCCCATTTCATAAAGTAATCTACGGCTACAATAATGTATCCATGCCCCCCAGTCGAGTGGGGGTGACATGTCATGAAATCGATGCCCCATTTCGCAAAGGGACCAACGGAGACCATAGGGTGAAGAGGAGCGGGATGTGACAGTATTTTATGATTATAGGTCTGGCAAGCATGGCATTTTTGAACGACGATTATGCATTCGTTAAATAAAGAAGGCCAAAAATACCCTGCTCATAAGATCTTCTGGGCAGTAGCATACCCAGACATATGACCACCACAGGCTCTAGAATGACAGTCATTCAGAGCTTTCTCGACTTCATCGAATGTTAGGCAACATTGAAAAACTGAGTCAATCCCCCGACAATTAAGAGTATCCCCAAGGATAATATATTGACGGGCTTGGTAGCATATTTGATGTCAGTCAGTACTAGACAAAGTTGGCCGGAAAGTCTGGGTTTGGATATATATGATGATATCACCATACCAAAGATCATCAATGATGATGAGGAAAAGGGATTCATCGGGCAATGAATCAGCTGCTACATTTTCCATTTCAGAATAGGGAAAGTCGCATATCAACTCAACAAACACTAAGGACTTCTTGGACTTTGTGCATTCGAATTCCAAGTCAAACTCCTGGAGTATCACGATCCATTTGGAATATTTTCCCCCTAGCAATTGATGTGTGAGAATGTGTTGCATAGGGTTGCAGTTAGAAATCACTGTAGTCTTGCGAGATAGGATATAGTGCCGGAAGCGTTGGACGGCTTGGACGGCTGCCAAGGCTAGTTTTTCGACATGTAAATACTTGGTTTCGGTAGGCGTTAGACTTCGACTCAAGTAATAGATAACATGTTTGTCATTAGCATGATCCTCTTGGACGAGAACCATACCAATGGTGTAATCTGAGGCTACAAGGTAGAGGAAATAATCGCGACTGTAATCGGGGGGAAAAAGAAGTGAAGCACGTGCTAGGGACAATTTCAAATCTTTGAAAGATTTGTTTTCGATGGTATCCCAGACGAAATCAGACCCCTTTTTAAGGAGCCGCGTAAATCCACGAGTTATCTCGGTGTAATTTGGGATAAAACGACGAAGAAAGTTTGATTTCCCCTACAAACTTTGTAACTGGCGAAGTGTAGAAGGAGGAGGGAGATTAAGGATTGCCTCAACCTTTAAAGGATCTACCCTGATCCCTTGATGTGAAACAATAAAGCCTAGAAGTCGGTCAGATTCCACACAGAAAACACACTTGTGAGGATTCAAACGTATACGGTAAAACCAACAATGGACGAAAATGGCTCGGAGGTGGGTTGGATGATCGACTCGGCGGATTGAGTGAGTGGGTAAATCGTCCAGATATAGTTTCACGATGTGTTTTATATCATGGAAGGCATAAGACATAGCGCGTTGAAAATTTGTGCCAACGTTCTTGAGACTGAAGGGGAGTTTCCGATAGGCAAAAGTGCCCCAAGGACAAACAAACGTAGTCTTATGTTGATCCTCGGGAACAATATTGATTTGATTATACCCGGAAAAACCATCCATCAGAGAGAAGATTTCACTTCCGGCGCAATCGTCGACAATCTGATCGACGAAGGGGGTAGGAAAGTTGTCTTTGGGACAAGCTTTGTTGATATCCCTATAATCAACACATACACGGATTGTGCCTTGTTTCTTGTCAATCGGGACAAGATTGGAAACCCAGTCAGTGAGGGCCACCGGGTAAATAAAGCCGGATTTGAGAAGTTTCTCGACTTCAAGCTTGATAGCAGCCGCTTTACGTGGGTGAAATGGACGAAGGCGTTGCCGGACAGGTTTATCATCGGGGTATGTCTTGATCTCATGTATCACAATGTCAGGGTCGATACCTGGTATTTCTTCGTAGCTCCAGGCGAAGATGTCACGAAACTCTTTGAAAAGGGACGTGTAGCAAGGATGATTTTAGGGGCTAAATTTCGCTCGTGGGCTAATTTTCCATGGTTTTTCTTAAAATGAGATTCGTTATTTTAAAAATGATTCACCCAAATTCTATAGGATAAAATTATTTTACCTTAAAAATCGCCAAAATTTTATAAAAACTATATAAATCCTTAGAAACTTGAATATTTTTACAAAAATATCGCCAATCATTTATAGTTGGCATATGAAGAATTAGTAATATTCGCCAAGGTTTCTACATTTTAAAATAAATTTACATCCTTAAAATCATCCTTGACGTGTAGGTGATGATTTCGTCAGGGGAACACGAAGCTCCGATATGGACATTTTCGACAATTTCAGGTTTGATGGATATGTCGAGGGGAATAGTGGCCGAGATATTTCTTAAGTTCGCTTCGAAAAACACATCGTGTGTGGACTCGAGAACGGTTGAGATGACGACAACGGTCAACGGGGTTGAGATCCGTTGGTAGTTCTCAATGGTATGTTGCTCCAGGAAGAGGATGGAATGATGATGTCCATCGTCCCAAGGGGTGTCCTCCATGAAAGAAATGATAATCTCGTCTATGGGAAAAATGACACGGAAGGGATCTGGAAATAACTCACCAAGAGAGGGGGTAGAAGGGGTTTTCGATTGAATGGCCTGATAGGCATATTCGACAGAACTTAATGACATTTTGTTGTCGTAATGAAGATGATCTCCAGGGTCAGGTACCATCCATGGGTCGTGAGACGCAGGAATTCCATGAATCGAGGTAGAGATCATGTTGATTGAAGCAACGGACGAGCGTGGAACATCGGGTGGTGGAATGGGGAAAGTACCCATTAACGAATTATCTTTGAGAAGGCCTACACCGATGTTCTCATAACCCGGTGGGGTTTTAGCGATGAACGGTACATTTCCAATATGGGTATCGGAGTTAAAGAAGGCTAATTGGTCGACAATGACTACCTTCCCTTGATGTGGGAAACGTACCACACGAAAAAGGGTCAACACAACTGCACGCATGGAATCGATCCAACTGCGGCCAAGCAGAAGATTGTAATCAAGAGGAGTGTCAAAGACTTCCACTTCGACTTGGACCATTTTGCCTTCTAACGTGATTGGAAACGAAGGAAGGACACCGTAGGGCTTAAAACCGAGCCATTAAAGGCTTTGAGAGTGTTCTGGGATTCATTCAAAGAGGGAGAGCCAATGACTTTCCAGCAAGTAAGAGACATGACACACATCGAGGCACCCTCATCGATAACGGTTCGACAAATGTTTTTGTCAGAGACAATCACTTGGATCTGGAACGCGAGTTGATGGGGTAACCTTGGAATGTGATCTTCCAAGTCAAAAATTATTAAATTTATATTCGTCGGGTCGATTCCACCGATATATTTCAACAGTGCCTTTCGTTGTGTGGGACAACTTTGAAGGACTTCGAGGGATGACATCGCAGAGGGTGCTTGGGCCAGATCTTCAACAATGTTGTAGTTCTGGGTAGCACGAGCATGAGGATTAAAAGACGATTTCCGAACGACGCCCTTTGGGGGGGGTCGAAGAAATGTGTTAAGGCTCGATCGTTCGATATGAAGAGGACCATTGGTAGGTGGAGTCGCAAGAGAGGGTTGTACCAATGAAGGAGGTCGGTCATCAACCTTCTCTTTAGAGGGATAATAATCTTTGGCTCAAGTGGTGAGTGCAATGTCGTTCTACTTTGAATCACCAGTACACATCAATACATAGGATGTAGTAGAAGGTGAGGGTTGGTCCTGAATGACCAATTGAGCCTGTTGTTGAGATGAGAAGGGTTGGGACAAAACGGCTGGAGCAGGTGGTTTTGGGGCTCCTTCAAGGAACTTAGTGACCTCGACGCGTCGTGGACAATCCTTTGTGTAGTGATCATCACCATAGATAAGACAAGGGTATCAAGGTTTGTGCTTATCCCGATCGTCAACGGGTGGAGTTTTCGTTCGCTCTGCTTGAGAATTATTTTTGTCCTCCTTATTCTTACCCCTTCCCTTTTTGGATTTGTTTTTACCAGCTGGGGTAGATTGAACTGCATTTACCTCAGAAGTCTTGCCGGTGGGAGGGGCAGGAGACGGATCATTTTGAACATTAGAAGAAGCAGGCTTGGGGTTGGCACATGAGGCAGAATGTGGTTGGGCATGGAAAGTGCCAATCACATCGTCGGCTGCATGAGAAGCAGCTGGAGTAGTTGAAGTGGCGGAAGTGGAAGGTCGAGGTGCGTCAGGTAGTAAGTCGTAAAGGGTACCCGTTTGTGAGTAAACGAGGTCAAGGTATTGAGCACGACTTATGGCCTACTCTTCCATGACTACTCCACCCATGGCGATGTCACGACTAATGTCGTTCACAAATGATTTTGTGAACCACTCTGCTAGCAATTGATCGGGGAGTTCGAGTTTGATGAGACATCGTCTCCGTCGCCACTCATGAATGTGATCGAATATATGAGTGGCTTTGTTTTGTTTGAAAGAACTCAAAATCTCAGTCCCCATTTCATAACGGATCGGTAACTGGTAGTGGGTGAGGAAGGCCATAGCTAGGGTGTTGAAGTCAGTGAAGAAACCTCATGGTAATTCTATATACCACTTCACAGCAGAATCTATGAGGGTTCGTTGAAATAGACGTAAACGAATAGAGTCATACATCAACGAGTTGGATGAGCACCAAAGGTGAAAATTCATGACATGATTGTTCAGGTCCTCTCCCGCTTTGTCGTCGAATTTAGGGATGTATGATGGTGGCTTGGCTGGTATAGCGGGCCATTGGGGAGAGTGACGAATTGGATCATTTAAAATTCTCGACAAGTTCGGGAGATCCAAAGTGCCCAAGAAGGGTAACTGTCGATTCACATGCAGGTACTAGTGGGTTTGGGGAGGAAGCCCCGTCGAAAAACCAGTAGGACCATAAGCAGTTTGCATATAATGTGAAGACCCAAGTAGATTCGGTGGCGGTTGTAGAGGAAAGTAGCTCATGGGATTGTATCCTTGAACAGGGACGTGAGCTTGAGTATTCGAGCCCCAAATAGGATTGGACGTACCTGGATGTGGTTGGCCTATACTAGGGGGTATCACGGATGCAACTGGAAGCGGTTTCCCCCCAATCGATTGAGGAGTATGTTGTATCAGATGATTCCAATACTGGGCCAAGGATGGAGGTATGTTTTGTCCATAAGGTGGGGTCGGTGGGGTTTTCCCTCCAATCGGGGGTTGTGTTCCAGTTGGGGGCAGCGTTCCAATTGGGGGTTGTGTTCCAATTGGAATTTGCGTTCCAATAGGAATTTTCTCGCCAAGGGGGGGTTGTGTCAAACCTCCTTGGTGAAATTGTCCACCAACAGGAATCTAGTAATTTGGTGTGAATGACAGAATAGTTCCACTAGGATTAACACTGCCAGTGGAGGACGAGAAAGGTCCTCAAAAAGGGGGTTGAGGAAGTGTTGGAATGAAACTAGGAAGAGAGTGCCTAGAAGAAGACGGACCATCAGGAGTGTCGGATGGGGTTTGTGTAGGAGTGGGAATGGAAGCATTCAACGCACGGTATCCGAGCGGTAGTGTCGGGGTGACACTGGGTGTAAGCGATGTGCCGATGGGGGCTTGACTAACCGCGGTAATCCCAGTGTGAATACTCGTGGTATCTGTGTAATGGACCATTTCTATAGGGATGGTCAAGATGTGGTCAGATCGCGGGGTGTCCATACTGGAAAATGGTATTGTGTCTGGGTTAGAGGTTTCGGAGAGCACAGGTGAGACGGTGATTTCAACGCCTGATCCTGCGCCAAAAAGGTCCCGTCTAAAAATGCTCGTAGACCAAAAAGGATCTTGTCCCTCTATTCCTGGAAAGGGTCCAACCGGTGATCCATAATACACAACAACTAAGTCTTCGGAAGAATTCACTCGCATAAACTATCTCTCAGAATCGGGGTGAAGTCGAAAGTCCTCTCGAGTATTGGTAATTCATAAATGTTCTAGAGAGTCGGTTTGTTCCACTTGTGGCGTGGTAACGTCTTGGACTTCACTCTGTTGAGGAGAGCCCTCAGGTGAGCTTGTAGGCAGGGGTTGAGAACCTTCTAGATGCTCTGGAGATAAACCCTGCATTCTATGTGAATGACATGGAGGATCTATTGTGAACAAGTTACAAACTTACGAAGAAAATCGTATGGTCATCTTGGGTAGACAAAAAACACGCGCTAGTAAACAAAATCTAGGAAACAATACCAAGCAAACAAGACCTTCTAATTCTGAAGTCACTAGTTGATGATGAAATCCAATGTCGCAACAATGAGACGAAAATGGGCTGGGCTAGGGTGGAAAAGTTACGCTGATGACCTGCTTAACGGACTTACACCCTGGTGCAAGCTCCCACACATAATCGTGGGTATACCCTCCAAGGAGCCTAAGTGAGTTTGGCCAACGTCGATTCTAGGTACCGTGAAGACTTGCCCCTTCACAGTCACCTTGTGTAAGACCCTAGAAAGATAGGTTGCTAAGGTTACCACCGACAACAATAAAGCATGGGGGAATAGTCGACAGTTCGATCCACATGCAAGGGCAAGGTATCTAGCCCGAAATTAAGTCAAGAGGCTTCCACTCATCATTGTGGGTATACCTCCAAGTGACCCCCGTAATACGTGCAATCTCTACACCGATATCAACAAAGCAGGGTGAGTAACTCTGTCAATATCAATGCGACATCGTGTTTGACCCTTGTGTGAGAAGGGCTTCCCAGGAAAAAATGTTGTAAATGGAATTTGACACTCCTTAACACAAGATGCTATTGTGTGTTTTGTGCTTTGGAGAGTGTATCTCTCTACCTATTCCAAAGCACTAGCCTAGCTAAATGTTGGCGTAAGAGAGCCCTAGAAAAGAGTTACTAGTTAAAATTTTACAATTGTGCAATGTTATTAAGGGCTATTGTTACTCAAAGGAAACAGAGATCAAACTGATGTTGTATGAGACTCTGACCCAACGATGCATAGATAGGAATGAAAGATATCAATTTTCGTTCAATGAATCCTATGTACGGGAGGGAAAGAGAAGTTTTCCGGACCAATCTTGAACTACGATACACAATTTCCTTTAAAATGCAATTGCAACGAATCACACAATAATAACAATTCTCTATTGTTTCTTTTTCAATAATT
Source organism: Picea engelmannii (assembly GCA_009831015.1). NCBI lineage: Eukaryota > Viridiplantae > Streptophyta > Pinopsida > Pinales > Pinaceae > Picea > Picea engelmannii. Next base: position 809,727 of record ML782327.1, on the reverse strand, counting down.
TCAACAATTGATTTTCAATGTTTTTGAAGACGAAAATGCTTTTGAAAGAAAAACGTTTTTCACTTTTCAAAAAGGACCTACACCATGATGGTGAAAGTGAGGAAAACCAAAAACTAACGAATTAAGCAATAAACAAAAACCCAAACCAATCTTTCATTGGAAACAGAAATGACAAGAAGACAAATCTAGTCTTTTCAATTGCATGAGAAAAGTAATCTTCCAAATAATGAGAAAATGAGAAAGACAAAGAATCCCAACTTTCAAACCGATCATCGGTTCTTAACCAAACAAGCACTCAGATTCCAAAATCAGAGAGTATATCTTTGCCAAGAAAAGTCAAGATATGAAAGTCAAGAAAAAGATGGATAGGAAGAGCCTTTGATTTCCTAAGACTGATCGTGCACAAAATCCGAAGACAAGAAAACATCAATCAATGGTCCAAGAAGTTCTTTTCAGGTACCTATACTGATCTAGGCAGCTGAACATGAAAAATTCTTAAATCCAAAATTTTGAAAAGAGGGTTCGCAGGCTATCCGTGTTACACAGTACGAGAATGGGTCATTTTCGCAGGCTAGCTTTGAGCAGAGTGCGAGAACCTCGCACTGGTCCTAAAAGAAAAGTGTGAACTCAAAGTATTCTCGCAGGCCACTGTGGGGTTCAGTGTGAGAATGTCTGGAACTAAGCAAATCTTCGGAAAAAGACAAAAAATTTGAAGGGACTTCTAGACCTAGAGGGTCTATTAGGGTATCCTGAAGACTCAGAGATTGATAGAAATGGAGAAAGGTAAGGAAAGATAAAATGGCCAAGGAAAAACACCAAAAACCACAAAGAAAATGGGTTTCCTCCCCAGTGGAGTCGCCAATTTTGTTATCGGACTAATCAGTAGGTGCAGACACTAACAGATCTCCCTAGATCCACCTGGATCTAGAACAAAACAGGACAAGACATGACTCTTTCCCTAAGTTATGACCATTGAATTAGCTAGTAGGGAGGAACAAGTGACATACCTTTGTATCGCTTCCTAGGGTCTCTATTGCTCCCGCTTCGCTCCAGCACTCTCGTGAGGGCAAGACCAAGACAACACAAACCAACCAAAGTGAAGATAGCAAAATATATTCAATTGTCAACTTATGTGTATGATCAAGGAATTACGCAATAAAGTAAGAATGAATTTATGGGAAAAGGACATGCCATTGTAACATATTAATCGAAAGTAGAAGATACAACTTGATCGCCTTGATGCCGCAAGCTTCCTTTTGGTGGCTCTTGGTTCCAACACACACACTTGATCGATCCTTGTATGAAGAAGATCCAATTCCTCTTGATAGACTTGCTAGAGTCTCCAAGCTCATGTTCAAGCTAGGTCCTTCACACAATTCCTTCACCAATTCTCCAATTAATCTTTCTTAACCTTTTCCATGAGAATCCTATCAATATATAGGAGAGGATGAGATGGTTACTTGGATAACAATGATCCCACAATATCAGGGAAACCAGTAAAAAGATAACCATTTGAATGTCAGCCCATTCTCTAGAAGATTCCCTTTTAGAACCATCGAGACTTCATCTTTTTCCAAGCTTGAGAACAAGTTCTCACCCTAGCTATGTAGCACAGTGCGATAAGTTCGCACCCTAGCTGAAGGCAGCCTATGAGAATGGGTCATTCTCGCACCCTAGGATATAAGCAACCTACAAACTCTCTTCAAAAATATGTTTTCTGGGAAGAGATGAATGTCACTTTTCTCAGGAGAAAGTTCTTATTAGGAGCTTGAGTACACCATCATCAATACACCATCAAGATGACCAAAATCATGGGTAACAATCACTCATTTGTTACTGCGCAGATTCCTAGACTACTGCATAAATGTTGAAATGCATCTCTTGCTAAAGCCTTTGTAAAAATGTCTGCAATTTGTTCTTTTGACCTACAAAATTCTAAGCAGATCTCTTTGTTATTCACCAATTCTCTGATGAAATCAATGCTACAAGAACCGGATCGGAACCGGAAAAACCGGCCGGTCCGACCGGTTCCAGACCCTGACCGGTTCAAACCGGCCGGTCCGACCAGTTCCAGACCCTGACCGGTTCAAATCGGCCCCTCAAACCACTTTAGACCGGTTCTGTACGGAACCGGTTTTTTTTGCTAAGGAGGCCCGCGGATGGAAAAGCAAGAAAATTTTTTATTTTTAAAAAAAAATTAGGGTTGGGGGCATGCATGGGAAGCTTCTAGAATTGTCTAGAGCCCTTAATGAAGCTATAAAGCCAACCCCACCCCCTCTCTTTCACTCACACTACTCATTTGGCTTCTCTTGAGTAATTAAGTAAAAGTGACATTTTCCTTTCTCTTTCATTTTCATCATTTTACTTAAATTTTTAACATTACTATTAATTGTTTCAGGATGTTTGAGAGTGGTTCCAACCTCATTGGACTTCATATAGAGAAAGTATAATTTTAGGTCCCATTCAAAATTCAGCAGACTTAACGGTTTTCAAGATTTCAAGATTAGCAGGATTGCAATGCTTCCACTGGATTCTATCATGTAAGAGGGTATGAAACTGACATTTAATCAAGGGCACCATACCCTTTATGTACCTCGATGTTGGTGGCATTAATTTTTGAACTCTTCTGTCATGACACCAGTAAAAATGTACCCTTCACTCAAGTATAAATTCTTCTGTTGAACTCTTCTCTTTATCATCGTGTCAAGTGACTTAATGGTGTATCTACACACCAACCTCTGTCTTATTTGCAGGCACTGGGAAGAGAGAAGAGTGGTTGAAGGGAAAGACAAAGATTCACATGGATGCACATGAATATGTATTTGTTTTTCAAAAATTTGAATATTTTATGTATTTTTAGGGATCGGTTTTTTGATCCGATTTTTTTCTGGTTCCGGTTCGGTTCCGGTTTTTGGGGTCGACCGGTTCAATAACTGGTTCAGTTCTTGTAACATTGGATGAAATGATACCTTGTATCAATGTGCTTGGTTTTCTTGTGAAACACATGATTCTTTGATAACATGATGGCTGAATTGTTGTCACGGAAAATTGTAGTTGGTTCCTGCTGTTCCTTCATCAAATCTCTTAACATCCTTCTCATCCATATTGCTTGACAAGTTGCGCTTGTGGCTGCAACATACTCTGCTTCTGTTGAAGAAAGTGTCACTATGGGCTGCTTCCTTGATGCCCATGATACCATACCTGTTCCAAGATGAAATATGTACTCAGAGGTACTTTTCCTGTCATCAATATTTCCTCCACAATCACTGTCAGTGTATCCAATGAGTTTGAAATTTTCTGAAATGGAGTACTTTATGCCAAAATCTTTTTTTCCATTCACATATCTCAGGATTCTCTTTCCCGCTTTCCAATGTGATTCTTTTGGAGTTTCCATGAACCTTGAGATTAGACTCACTCCATACATAATATCAGGTCTTGTCACTGTTAGATACATAAGACTGCCTACCAGTCTTTTAAATAGTGTGGGATCCACTTTGGACCCTCTATCTTCCTTGCTTCATTTTAATAATGTTATGACAGGTGTTGGTGTTGCTTTTGAATTCACCATATTGAATCTCTTCAATATTTCATGCGCATACTTGGACTGTGAGATAAATATACCAGTTTTGGACTGGTGCACTTCTATTGCCAAAAAATATCTCATAAGAACCAAATCAGTCATTTCAAATTCATCCTTCATGAATGACTTGAACTCTTCTATGCCAAAATTACCTGTAAATATCAAATCATCCACATATAAACAAACAATTAACACATTACCTTGCTGATTTGATTTGATGTACAGTGTTGGCTCATTTTCACTTCTCTAAAATCCATTCTGTGTGAGATAGGAATCTATGCGACTGTGCCAAGCTCTCAGACTTTCTTTAATCCATATAGTGTTTTCTTTAATCTGTATACTTTGTTTTCTTGTCCTGGAACTTCATAACCTTTTTGTTGTTCCACGTACACTTCTTCTTCTAAGTTTCCATTCAAGAATGTTTATTTTACATCCATCTAATAAACTGGCCATTTGTACTGCGCGACAATTGCTAACATGGTTATGACTGTGTCCATGCACGCAACTGGTGCAAATATTTCATTGTAATCAATTCCAGGTTTTTGTGTAAAGCCTCTCGTAACTAATCTTGCCTTGTACCTCTATGCTTTTCCTTATGCATCTTGCTTGGTTTTATAAATCCACTTGACACTTATGACATCCTTATCATTAGGTACATCTACCACTTTCCATGTTTGATTATTCTCTATGCACTTGATTTCTTCATCCATGGCTTGTGCCCATACTTCCTCTTTAACAACTTCTTCAAAAGTTAATGGATCATCTATTTGTGAAAACATAGCAAAGAATGAAAATGAATTTGTTGTGTCTTCATTATAGATGTCGCGCAAAATTCTTGTCTTTCTTGGTAACAAACTTGCTAATGTTGGATCTGGAGAAGTAGAAGTATTCAGACTGCTTGTTGGTGTTTGTTGCATTCTAGGTGTGGACTGTGCACTTGTTGTTCTTACCGAAGTATTCTGTGTGATAATTTGCGTTGCACTGCCAGGTGTAGATGGAGTTGCGTAGTGTCATGTGTATGGTGTTTGAAACACTTCGTCCTCTGCGTCATTATGCTCCTTTGTTTCAATTATCTTTACTGTCCTTTTTATGGTTCCATCCCATGCTTCATTATCTACGAACTGAACATCGCGGTTGATTATGACTTTTCTTGTGACAGGGTCATACAATTTGTATCCTTTTGTTTCTTCAGAATACCCAAAAAATATACATTTCTCTCCTTTGTTGTCCATCTTCCTTCTCAGTTCATATGGAACATGTGTGTACGCAACGCAACCAAAAACTCCTAAGTGTGCCACATTATGCTTTGATCCTGTCCATGCTCCCCGAGAAATTCTATTCTTCACACTCTTAGTCGGACATCTATTCAAGATGTATACTGCAGTTGCTACTGCTTCAACCCAATACTCATTTGACAAATGTTTGGTTGTTAACATACTGCACACCATTTCCATGATAGTTCTATTCTTTCTTTCTGCGACACCATTTTGTTGTGGTGTGGATCACGCGGTAAATTGCTTGTAGATGCCATGATCTTTAAAAAAGTTCTAAAATTATCTTGACATGTATTCTCCCCCTATGTCCGTTCTTAGACACTTGATGTAATAACCACTCTGTTTCTCCACAAGTGATTTAAACTATTGAAAACAATCCAATGTGTCAGATTTATGCTTTAGAAAATAAATCCATGTCTTTCTTGAGAAATCATCAATGAATGTTAGAAAATAAATACTGCCTCCTATAGACGGAGTTTGCATTGGTCCACAAATATCAGAATGTGTTATTTCAAGTGGAGATTTTTCTCTGTAAGACTTGCCAACTGGAAATGATTCTCTCTACTGCTTGCCAAATATGCAACCTTCACATATCCTTTTTGGTTTTTCAATCAATGGTAATCCTTTTACCATATCCTTTGCGTGTAAGAGTTTCATACCTCCAAAGTTCAAATGTCCAAATCTGAAATGCCATAGCCAAGAGTCATCCTATGTTTCAGATTGGAATGTTGCTTTCATTTCTGTGCCATTTTCTCCTTTCTTGATACTGCACACACTATTTTCTTCATTAGTACTGCGCGTGCTTTCTGATGTAAATGCAGTGTCTAAATGTGCACCTTTTCTTTTGTCAACAGTTTTCCCTATGTTCTTCTTCTTGACTGGCTTTAATGTCAACCGAAACATTATGTTACTTGTCATATGGATTTTTGCAATAAGTAAATTGCTTGGGATTTTATCCATAATCACACTGTGAATATCTTCCATGTAGATTATGTATCCTTTTTGTAACAGTTGTTCTGTACTCATCAGATTATGCTTCAGACCATAAACATAATATACATCAGACATAAATCTCTCTTCTCCTTGTCTGGTTAAAATATTTATACTGCCTTTGCCTAAGAGAGTGACTTGGACATTTGTTCCAAAGTGTAACCTTGGTCTGGACTGACTCATCCAAACTAGAAAACAATTCTATGTTTCTTGTCATGTGGTTACTACAGCCTGAATCTAAATACCATATGTCACATGGACTTGCTTGAGCAACATTGCATTCAATTGGTGACACTATATTAGACATTTCTTTTGCGCTAGACATAGCTACAACGCGCACCATAAACATAGGTCGATTTTGGTTATTTGTGTTGTGTGGTTGATATTGACTTTGTTCGACAACACAGGTATTCCAACAGAGGACGAACACCTTCAGTAACCACTCACATAACCAGATCAAAGATCAACACACTGATGTTTTCACGTGGTAAAAGCCCTACGGGGAAACATCCACGGCCCCAGCCAACGCGGCTACTTGGAGCAGTTTATTAATGCAAAGAAAAAGATTACAGAGAGATTTTACAAGAGGGTTTCTCACAATCGATCATCGGCAAAT
>ML782327.1:781434-798025 GCA_009831015.1 Picea engelmannii | reverse complement strand
AAGTGTCTAAATATCCTAACAGACTTTGCTTGTTTTGATTATACTGTCTCTTTTTGCACTCATATGCGTAATTTCCATTCTTTTTACAATAATGGCATTGAATCTTTGACTTGTCAGTTTTTTGACAAGTTGACTAGCTGGTACTTGGGTTTTGACCTCTTCCACCAGTGTTTCCAGGACTGCTACTACATCCACTTCTGTCGTAATTTCTTCCTCTGCCTCTAGAGTTAGCTCTCCCCCTTCCTCTTCCACGACCTATAGATGACTGTATATAAAAATCGTTTTCTAATGACATATTTGACATGTTCAATCTATGTTCATTATTGACGAGGGAAGCTTGCAATTCATCTAGACTGAATTGACTCATATCTTTTCCTTCTTCTAGAGTTACAACTAGAGTATCAAATTTAGGAGGAAGACTTCTAAGCACTTTCTCAACAACTTTTCTATCATCTATGATTTCACTATGAGACTTAATTTGATTTATCAATCCAATGACATGTGTGTAGAAACAATCTACCGTGTCTTAATCTTTCATTTCCATAGTTTCAAAATCTGTTCTAAGAATCTGAAGTTTTGCAGTTTTTACTTTATACATACCTTGATAAGCGGTTTGTAATATATCCCATGCTTCCTTGGCTTGTTTTGTTGATGCAATTCTTAGAAGTATGCTCTCATGCATGACTTGATGTATATAAAACAATGCCTTTCCATCCTTCTTTCTTTGTTCTTTCAAGACATCTTTCTCAGCTTGTGTGAGGGCGTTATATGTTGTCTGATCTGTCGGTTCAAAATAACCATTTTTTACTATCTCCCATACATCTTGACCTCAGAACAAAGCCTTCATGGTCAAGGACCGCATCTCATAGTTCTTGCTTGTAAAAGTGGGAGGTTGCATATTTGAGGTAGAAGCCATATTTTTTTGCACAGACTGCCAGATTGTTGCGCTTTGTGAATACACACACTAAATACAATGATTTATGAATGCAGAATATACTAGAGAAATAACACATAAACTTGTCAGAAACACAAAATATTTGATATTAATGAACTTCGGCGCAAGCACTCTGATTACAAAATACAGTGACAAAATGAGCTTCGGCTCCGATACTTCTTCTGTCAACTCTTCAGCTGTTGCTAGTTCTTGAACTGCTTCTCTGTATCCCTCTCTCATTTTCTCTATGTCTCTATCTATTCATCATATATTCTAGGTAAGAAACTCGGACTTATATAAATTTCCTTCAGAAGCTAAGACCGACTCAACATTTAACTCGACCATAATTAGGACTGACTCTTTAACCACTTAATTTAATTCGAGAAGATAGAATTCGGCTTCATTTATAGTTCTCTTGCTTGCCAACTGAATTTTGAGTAAGTATGCGACTTTACACTTGCAGACTTGTCAGACTGTCTCAGTGACATTTTGACTACTGACAAATTTCAACTGATAGACAAATTGGCGGAGATGTGAAGATCACACCGACTTGTAATTACAATTTCCAACACTTCCCCTTGATTATAAGTTGGTGGAATTACAAAAGAAAAATAACATAAAAAATTTGAGTTTTCATTTTACTGTCACTCATTTGTTACTCCGTCAATTCCCAGACTACTACTACGCAAATGCTGAAATACCACTCTTGCTAAAGCTTTTGTAAAAATGTCTGCAATTTGTTCTTTTGACCTGCAAAATTCTAAGCAGATCTCCTTGTTATTCACCAATTCTTTGATGAAATGATACCTTGTATCAATGTGCTTGGTTTACGACTGACTCTTCAACCACTTAATTTAATTCAAGAAGATAGAATTCGGCTTCATTTATAGTTCTCCTGCTTGCCGACTAACTTTTGTGTAAGTATGCGACTTTACACTTGCAGATTTATGAGATGAATGACATTTTGACCACTGACAGATTTTGATTGATAGACAAATCGACCGAGACATAAAGATCACACCGACTTGTAATTACAATTTCCAACATCCCTGGCCTGTCTGCATTTCAAATTTGTTGCATATCAAATTAAATGGCTTGATATCAAATTCTTTGATAACTGAACTCAGGTCTATAAAATCTGCTCAATGGAATGCACTTTCAAAGTTATTCAATAATCTTGACTGTATATGTAAACTTTGCATTTCAATCTAAGTGTTTAAAACCTCCAAATTATATTGGCAACTTTTGTTTATATTATGATATAGATATTGTGTGAATCCTGAAGATAAAATTTGTTAGCAGAGGCGTTCACCAGCAGCGAGTCAGGCGGTTGTGTTAGTCTATCAATTGTACGTTCACTATTGAAATGCAAGTATTAATTAATTTGTGTAGTTAAAATGTGGCTATTTCCGGTCGAGCAATAATGGACGACTTCCAATTTCAGACTTGCTACCTCTGTATCCGAGGTTCTGAGTTGGTCGAGTAATGAGTGGTTCTGGGATACACATTGACCAACTGCCCTACTATCCTTCTGTTATTTAGGGATTACCCTACTATCTCGGGTATCCATAAAATTTGAACTAAATGACTAGATGAAGACTAAGTCCCATATTGATAAGTGCTTGGGGATTTTTCTATTAATTGGTACTAAACGACCACATTGATCAACTACCCTATTATCTAGGCTAGATATGTAAATGTGTTTATCCATGTTATCCTCACTTGATTTTTTTTTGTTGATAAAAAAACTGTGATAAAAGTTAATTTAGTTTAGTTTTCTCAATTGCTTAATCTCAGAGATTGTTACTAATGAATGTAATATAGCCGAGGACTTGTTGGACATTGCAATATAACCTGCCAATACTTTCAGCTTTCCACCAAAATGCATTTGTAACGGGTACTCCTATCCAAGATAAGGTGGTTGTGGATGAAGGTATTATTTTAATACACATCATGAATCTAAACTTAAGATCTCATCCTTATCATTGAAGTGTTGAACATGGAACAAATCCTTAACTAATTTATTTTAATTACAAAATTTAGCCCGTCGTAGCAGCAAAGATTAAGACAGCAAAAATTGTCAAAACTGGTTGGTCAAACTTCACTACAAAAGGAACTGTAACTTCAAACATAATTCCAACTAAATTTAAAACCAAATTTAACCCCTTAAAAATTGAATATTGTTTATCCCACGCTCACTCATAAAAATTAATATTTAAAAAAAATCACCATATACACACGTTGAAACGAAACCCCCGCTACAGCCACCATAATGCTTCCGAGAAGACCACTTGCAACCGTTCGGCGAACAATTGAGGCAACTGAGAGAATTTATGTGTCCAGACTCCATGCACGTTCAAATCCCGTTTGGGACAGCGGAACAAATTCGAGAACATTTTCATTTCTTTGCAATATTACTTTGTTCACAGAATTATTACATGCCAATTTACATGGGGTTCTATGGTGTAGTGGTTAGCACTCTGGACTTTGAATCCAGCGACCTGGGTTCGAATCCCGGTAGGACCTATCGCCATAGTCATAAATGTAATTGTTTAGCGGTTGCAAGTTAGATCAATTAACATATTCCTAAGGTCATCAATATTAATCCCCCAGCTTTTGCTGATATTCTCCAGTGAGATTGTCTTTTCTGTTTTATGCATGCAGTCTTTGTGTTTTTCCTGTTTTATGCAAACAATCCTATATGTAGTTGTTGACCTTTCTTGTCGCTATCAGCTACGGGGATGTAGCTCATATGGTAGAGCGCTCGCTTCGCATGCGAGAGGCACGGGGTTCGATTCCCCGCATCTCCACTGATTGGATCATTATTGATGCTTTCTTCAACAAACGTCGATTGCGGTCATTCTCAAGAATTTGAATTTCTATAACTTCAGCAATTCTTTGATTGAGATTTTAGGCGTTTAGTATATTTTATCGGCCTACGTTTCTCAATTACGAATGCTGATCATGAATGATGTGCAGGAATCAACTTACAGGGCCATTTCAGCGGCTGGTCCAAATTTGGAAAATTGCATCCAAAAAATCATCTGAAATCTTCCGAAGTCATTTTGAGGCATCAAACAACATTTTTTTGGTCCAAACCTTACTATGTAGGAAGATTCTATATTCTACACACCGATACCTTTCTAACAGTGAAAATCATACATCAATCAAAGTTCGTATAAGAAAGTTATGCCTCCCACATGATGACTTACTGTATTGATCACCATGGTGTGAGTGGATGCCATGGTAGCCTCCATTAATTAGACATGTGGGGCTAGCCACATAGTGGATTTTCTAAGAACATTCTAGAAGGTCCAAAATCTTATCACAATTGAAGGTTGAGGAAGTCAAAACCCTACCCCTAGATGGCTATAGGGCTATGTTAAATAACGAGCCACTAGGAGGAGAAGGGGTTCCGATATTTTTCATTGTACCTTGTTCAATAGTTGAGAAAAACATCAAAGAGTGGTATTGTGTGAGAATAATAGATGAGGAGAGATTTTGTAGTAGACGCATGGGCCAAAGGTCAAAGGAAACTCCATAGAGAGTGCCTCTTTCTTTGTACTTGCATCATTTCTATACCAAAGAAAAGAGAGCAGATCAACCTCACCTTCTAGCTGGGTTTTCTAAGCGTATTGGGTTTCCCAGGTCATATATTGTGTTTATTTGTAGATGGTGTGATTGTATTTTACTGTTCTTTATTTTCCGCATTTTATCTATTTCATGCATAAGTAGAAAATCCAGTAACTAAATATTCTAGAAATCTAAAGGAAAAATAACCTTAATAATAAAGATTTTAGTTATTTATCAGATATGTTGTGGCAAACTGTTCAAGTGGAATATCCACGATAGTTTACAGATCATATTAGTATCAAAGTAGGTTTTTCTTTTGGGTATTTGTGGGAAGTTGCAGGATCCATGAATTTACTTAAAGAGAAGTCACATAAACCCTAGCCATGGTGGACGAGTCTATTCATAATAACCCTCAAGATCGAGCAGAAGAGAGATTTCAATGGTTGGAAGCACGATTTTCTGACATTAGTCACAATATGAACCTTCTCATGGCGACTCTAGCAAGCAAGCTCATACAATTCAGAGATGATGGATGATCTAACTCAAAGAAAAGATCATAGGAGAAATAAGAAGATTAGAAGACTCATGAAAGAAGTCACGGAAATAATCCAAGAAAGAGAAGTCGAGTTCGAGTGTCGTGAACCCTTCACATTCCCTATTAAATATGGAAGCGAAAGTGGACATAAATCCATACCAAGGTGAGATCGATGCATTAAAACTGAATCATTGGTTGCAACAACTAGAAATTTATTTTAGCATTCACCATACGGATGACGAGTTGAATATTTCATTTTCTAGATTCAAGTTAGAGGGCCATGCTTTAATCTAGTGTGGAATCCATACATAAACACTTAGGCTAGAGGATGATCTGCTAATAACTAGGCGGGAGGACTTCAAAACCCTCATCAAGTCCCAATTCTACCCTATCAAGTATGTATAGGACCAATGGATCCAATGGTACTACTTCGGGAAAATGAAACAAAGTGTACATGAGTATACCATTGAGTTTAGAAAGATGGCCATCATGTTGGGTATCTCTCCCAAGAACCCAGATGTACTCCTCAAGTATTTGGGGGCTTTACACATTCATCTAAGAAATCAGGTGTCTCTCTTCAAGACAAGGACAATGGATGAGGTGTGTGTACAAGAACAATACCTGGAAAACATAGGCCAAAAGAAGGGGCATCCAAGTGGTTTGAAGTAGAAAATAAATCAGGAAGCTTCCAAGGAGCGGAATAAGAAGTGGAAAGGGGGTAAAGATAATGAGACAACAACCACTACACATCAGTCCAAAGATCCCAACAACCATTGCAATCATTACAACATTGATGGCCACACCGAGGAAAAATGTTGGAAACTCTATCCATAGTCGAACCCCAAGAACCATAAGAAGGACAGAAAGAAAAAGAATTTGTTAGCCACATATTCAAGCAATCAGGTTGAAAGTAGATCGAATGTGGATGAAAATATTGTTGGCACATCTATGTAGAAGGAGATGAATCTGAGTAGCATTCATCGCCAGGAAGAGAAGAAGATGACCAAGCTCTTCCACATCAAGATTGAGGTCAAGAAGATAAAGATAGATTCTCTGTTCAACTCTGGTTCACAGGCTAATACCACAACAATGGATCTGGTTAGAAAGATTAGATTGGAGGTTCACAATCATCCTAGCCCCTATCCATTGGTTTTGGTAAACAAGGATGCAAAGATAAAGGTAACAAAATAGTGTAAGATTAAATTTTCTATAATTGTTGATTTTATTAATGAAGTGGAATTGGATATGGTACCCCTTGATGTACGTGGACTAGTGTTTGGAAGCCCCTACATGTATATGAGGGATCCAATATTCATGCAGAGAGCCAACCAATACTGAATGATGAAGGATGGAAATTCTTACATCATTAACACACATAAAATCAAGTCAAATGTCTCACTGGTAAGTGCCAATCAAGCCAAGAATTTGATAAGTTCTAGTCATAAATGTGTTTTTCTTTTCTTAAGAGAGAATTAGTATGATGTTGAGTCAATGAGAGTGAAGGAATCCATGGAGGGGTGTACTAAAGAGAAAAAACATCAATTGGAGTATTTTCTACATGAATACAAAGGAGTGTTCAAGGAGCCTAAAGGGATACCACCCAAGAGGTATGTGGAGCACAAAATACAGTTATTTCCAGACTCCCAATTGTCAAATATTTGGTTGTATAGACAATCTGTTCTAGAAGCGAATGAAGTGAAGAAGCAATTGCAATAATTGTTGGAGCAATGTGTTATTTGACGAAGTACCTCACCTTGTGGGTCACCCATCATAATTGTACCCAAGAAGGATGGGACTTGGAGAATGTGTATTGATTACAGGGATTGAATAAGATTACATTGAAGAATCAATACCCTCTGCCAAGGATCGATGATCTATTGGACCAATTGCAACATGTCGAGTACTTCACTAAGATGGATTTGAAATCAATATATCAACATGTACGAGTCAAATAATAAGATACCTAGAAGAGTGCCTTCAATACAAGGAAAGGTTTGTATGAGTGGTTGGTTATGCCATTTGGTTTATGCAACACACTGGTTACATTTATGAGACTAGTGAATGATGTTTTATGCCCTTATATAGATTCATTTTTTAGTGTCTATTTGGATTATATACTAGTTTATAGTGCTACCTAGGAGGAGCACATATCACATCTTATGCAGGTGTTAGAGACTCCGAAGAAGCAAAAATTGTTGGCCAATATAAAGGAATGTGAAATAATGTTTTATGCCCTTATCTAGATTCATTTTTTATTGTCTATTTCGATTATATACTGGTTTATAATGCTACATGAGAGGATCACATATCACATCTTATGCAAGTGTTAGAGACTCTGAAGAAGCACCAATTGTTGGCCAATCTCAAGGGATGGTATTTTTCTCAGCAATATTTGGTGTGTTTGGGGTATGTGATCGATGGAGGGGAGCTCAAGATAGATCCCATAAAGATGGAGGCCATCATGAAATGACTAGTTCCTACAAATTTCACTGAAATTAGAAGTTTTTTTGGGGCAACACAATACCTACGGAAATTCATAGCTTCATTTTCAACGATAACTGCACTACTCCACACCATAACAATGAGTGGTAAGAGTTTCAAGTTGGGGAAGAATAAAAAATTTCAGCCATTAGTCAGGGTAACATTTAACTAACATGTCTATATTGTTCCATTACCTTTTCACTAAATCTCAAAATTCCATAATGTGTGTCATCATACTATTGTCTTCTAATGATGATCTCCCACCTAGCATCAACACAAACTAATCCTCGGGTATTTCACATGGGTTACTTAAATAGATTTATTTTTATGCATATACAACTCCTAATCTGATCATCCTCATTTCATTGCTTGGTTTTGTCTTTGGACTAATTTCATCTATGCTTTACAAGTTCAAAAATGTCTCCAAGGAAGAAAAGAACTAGCAAAGAACTTGCCACAGAGGCCTTCGAGAGTGGTCGCCAACATGAATATGAACTCGACATTGCATGTATGAAGACACAATGAGATTCCTAGAAAATGGGGGAGATTCGCTCAAATGGGGTGACATTTATCAAATGTTCAAGAAACAAAACTTCCTTGTCGATGCTAAGGACCAAGACGACCTTAAAATCTTCAAGAATAACGAGAAATATTGGATACATAGAGTGGAAACCTGTGTTGTGGTATTTCCCTATGCTGATGCCATTGCCTGGATCCTTAAACATGTAGACTTGGGAACAAGTACATCTGCAATGCTAGGGGATATCCTATAAATTCATTACAACCCATAGATCTAGCGAAATGTTACCATCTAGAGAAAGGAACCCGAAAGCAAGATGACAGACTTCTCAATGGGTTCAAGCATATGACCAAATACCTATGCCACATTTGGTACAAACCAAATAAATAGTTTAAGCTCATATGAACTGGTGAATACCCTACAACCACACTAAGGAAGCCATATCAATACATGGTGGCCATTCTATGCAGGTTGTATAAAGAACCAGATGCCTCCAAATTTCCTCTTTCATATATTCCCCTGATTCACTATTGTGCAAACGAAGGATTGTCCTTCAATTGAGATGCAATTTTGTCAGCAAACTTAGCAGAAGCCATCACAATAGTTAAGAAATCCCAACCAAGAATTTTTTCATACTTCCACATGTCTTCATATCTCCTAGACATCATATGTGTACCACATCAATACCCAAAGATGGGTTGGGCATGGAAATTGACCAACCCAACCATCCATATCTACTGCAAGGTGCTTTGTAAGCATAAGTATAGAATAGAGTATCACAAGATATACGAGAACTACCAAGCCCCATTGTATAGATTTATTTTCTGCATGCCAACCCCGTGTATGACCGACAAAGCACTGGTTGTAATCAATGCTGAAAATTCTAAAGCGAATTCAACCCTTGGTATGCTTCGATACCATGTCGAGATTTCCCTTCAACCTAGCACTAGGAAATTAGTTCCAAGAAACATATATTTACTGAATCAAAGAAGAACTAGGTTACTCAATGAAACATGCAACACAAGCATAAACAAACCAAATCAAACGTATAAGAACACCGAGATTCAGGTAAACCCCTGGAAAAAATCCAAAGGGAAAACTAGTCCAATGATGCTTTTATTAAGGTAAAATTAGGGCTCCCGTAATAGTGATAATGGCCCACTGAGAGAATTATACACTGCAGAAAAACCTAGAAACTCCCTTGCTTTTGATTGGCCTTATACCAACATATTTCCCAATGCATATGCGACTTTCCATTCTCTGGACCATGAATTTCCATGCCTTTCCCTTCTCTGACCCGTGAATATCCATGTCTGTCTCCTCTAAGACCCACATATGTGTACAAAAATCTCATACAACAAGCTTCATATGTCTCTGATCTTCCCTCTGATCTATGTCCTTTGAAACCCACCTATGGCTACTTCTGCTCTCTCTCCTCCTTGACCTGTATGACCTCTAGATGGAAGTCCTTCTCCACTTATCAATATCTTGAATCATGGTCCTTTGTGATCCAACCCTCTCATCAATACTTGTATGAAATATCTTCACACAACCAATGAGATCTCCTCACTCTAGTGTAAGCAAAAGTCCTTCTTTGCTCCTACACCCCTTTTTAGCAAAAGTCCTTCTTTGCCATCCTCAACCTTGGTCTCTCACCAAGTCTCTCACAAGTGTATCTCACACAAGTCCCTAGCTTGGTCTCTCACCAAGTGACTTCCTCTCAAATTCTCTCACAAGTGTATCTCACACAAGTCCCTACCTTGGTCTCTCACCAAAGTATCTTGACCTCGACCTCTCTTCAAAAGTGACTTCTCCTATACCCCAACCTTGATTTTATAATCATGAGTTACAATCTATTTCTAATATTCAAAGTGATGTATGATTGAGATTACTTCTCACATCCACTTAATATTTAGATTGCATGTTGCATTCTAAGCATGTCCTTAAATAACTCAATTCACTAATAAATACAATTTTACTTTAATTGATTCCTTCTAACTAAATTAAACTCAAGACTAGAATATTTTTACTACTTCCACATGAAAAAAACATGCCTATGTGGAAGTACTTGTCTGATGCTACCAAAACATCAACACTCCCTCTTAGTGAGGAAGGTACTTCTCCCACCTGGATTTTTCTCTATCTTCGTTACCAGATCCGCTACCATGCATGCTCTCCAATACACTTGATTGGCTACTCCCTCTAAAAAAAAATCTATCCCTACCATGATGGTATGACCTGTCTCTGAAGACTCACTGCCTCTAAACATGGTCCTAGAATTATCCTTCTCCTGAGCATTCTGCATGGACATCTCATACCATGAATTCTTGGAAGGATGCTCCTTCCCACCTGAAACTGAAAGCCGACTCCACCTGAGTTGCTTAACCTTCTGAGCTACCTTCTCCCTGTTCTATGCCACTGACATCAATCCATGATCCAATATCCTCGTGGATCCATTTACAGGATCCCATCCTAGGATAATGGCTCACCCGAGGAATACAAATCAACAAATAGCCAAGCCCTACAAACCTCAAGATCAGTCCTTCGATCTTGTTGGTTGACTACTATCTCCCTTGCTGCCCCTTTCTCCTTTACTAGAACTTTTCCCTACACACTTGAATGAAATTTGTTCTTCATCCACTCAATGAGATATTACTCACTCATTATGTATGTTCTTCTATCCAATGAGAAATAACCAACACCTACAACCGAGAACCTTTGTTGTTGTTGTACAATCATGTACCTGCAACTCCTATGTTTCCTAGATCTATCCTTGCCACTAGATCTCTATGTTTCTCATGGTGCTATTATGGTTGCTCCTGTGACTTCTCTTCTCCTTTGGACTGATTAGGTCTCTAAGTGAAATTACTTCTTCACCCCTTTATGAGATCTCCTTGAGAAAAAATCCTTCTTTTCTCTGTTTGTGAGTCACTGAATCTAATAAATATGTCATCCTATGATTTCTGGATGAACTTCCTTCTTCATGCATATGAGATTCCTTTGATTCATTGTCCTTTGTGGCTCAAGCACTTGAGAAAAATTCCATCTTTTCCCCAAAGTAGATGACTCAAGCAGATGAGAAAAATTCCTTCTTTGCTCCCATGTGTTCCCCATATTCAAGATCTGATATGATAAACCTCTGCTAGAACTATCCTATATTGTCCTGTATGGCCTATCTGTGATTTGTCCTTCTTTGACCCATGGATGTCCACACACTGTCCTTCTATGACCCACAAATGTTCATGCCTATCTACACCGTGACTCATGGATGCCCCTACAAAAACACTTGTTCTACCCAATACTTTTGTTTCCTTGAAAATATGTCCTTTGATTTCCTCTGCTGGTTATCTACCTGATATGATCTGTCCTCTTGGTTTCCTCCCTTTAGAGACAATTCTCCCTCTTTCCTTCAAATCTTCGGCTTTGATACCATGTTGAAAAATCTGAAGCAGATTCAACCCTTGGTATGCTCTGATACCATGTCGATATTTTCCTTCAACCTAGCACCAGGCAGTTAATTCTAAGAAACATATATTTACTAAATCAAAGCACAACTAGGTTACTCAATGAAATATGTAACGAAAGCATAAACAAGGAAACCAAATTAAGCACATAAGAACATCAAGATTCGAGTAAACCCCTCGAAAAACCCCGAAGGGGAAACCAATCCAATGATGTTTTTATTAAGGTCAAAGTAGGGCTCCCATAACAGGGATAATGGCCAACTAAGAGAATTGTACAGTGCAGGCAAACCTTGAAACTTCTGTGATTCTATACAACCTTTTACTAGCACATTTCCCAATGCATCCACAACTTTCCCTTCTCTAGCCACTGGATGTCTGTGCATTTCCCTTCTATGACCCAAAGATATCCACACATGTCTTCTATGAGACCCGCATATGTGTACAAAAATCCCGTACAACAAGCTTCGTACGAATTTTCTCTTCCCTCTGGTCTCTGTCCTTTGAAACCCACCTATGGCTACTTCTTCTCTCTCTCCTCCTTGACCTATATGACCTCTAGATGGAAGTACTTCTCCACCTATCAAGATATTGAATCAAGGTCCTTTGTGATCCAAACCTCTCATCAATACTTTGATGAACTCTCTTCACCCAACCAGTGATATCTCCTTACTCTAGTGTAAGCAAAAGTCCTTCTTTTCTCCTACACTCCTTTCTAGAAAAAGTCCTTCTTTTCTCCTACACCCCTTTCTAGAAAAAGTCCTTCTTTGCTATCCTCAACCTTGGTCTCTAACCAAGTCTCTAAAAAGTGTATATCACACAAGTTCCTACCTTGGTCTCTCACCAAGGGACTTCCTCTCAAAGTCTCTCACAAGTGTATCTCACACAAGTCCCTACTTTGGTCTCTCACCAAAGTCTCTTGACCTCGACCTCTCTTCAAAAGTGACTTCTCCTATACCCCATCCTTTCTTTTATAATCATGAGTTACAATTTATTTCTAAACTTCAAAGTGATATATGGTTGAGATTACTTCTCACACCCACTTAAGATTTAGATTACATGTTGCATGTTAAGCATGTTCTTAAATAACTCAATTCACTAATAAATACAATTTTACTTTAATTAATTCCTTCTAACTAAAGTAAACTCAAGACTAGAATATTTTCGACTACTTCCACATGCAAAACACATGCCTATGTGGAAGTACCTGTCTGATGCTACCAAAACATCAACAATTAGGAGAATAGGACATGGGTACTTGATGGAGCATGGCACTTTTATCAAAATATACATATCCATGAAAGCCCCACATTTTCTTCCTCGATTTGTCCCAAATTAATTAGTGCACTAGAAAGTAGCTTACTAGACAGTGATCAACAGAGTCAGGGCACTACTATATCGGGATAAGAAAGTTGTATGGCCCCTACTCCCATTATGGATCGATGCCTACTCGTTTACAAGTACCAAGAAATCCCAAGATGAAGTGGATATATTTCTTTCATACCACTTCGGAGAAGAGAGATTTAGGAGGCACAACCCAAAAATGGTGGTCAAGGAACACTTCACCAAGTACAGAATACCCTTGGAATACACTTTGGCCACATGGGAAGAAGAGGAGATACATTGTGGCGCCAGAACATACAATGAAGTCATTTCCAAAAGAAAATTCAAACCCATCGGGAGAATCACAAATGAAGAAAGATCTTGTGAGGAGGCCATGAAGAAAGAAGAAGAAGAAGAAGCGACAGTGAAGGCATCTAATGCAATTACATTTGTGCAATCATGATCAACAAAATAAGAGGATATGATAGCAGGCAAGAAGAAGAGATGATAGAAGAAAAGAAGAGGAGAAAGAAGGAAAAGTTCCAAAAAAATAAGAATGATGTTTCCGAAAAGAAGAGGAAAATTGATGAAGCTAAAGATAGATATAAGTTTGATGCAATAGTAACAAAAAAAGCAGCAGAAGAAGAAAATGTAGCTGCTGAAAAAGAAGATGAACAAAAGGTAGCAGCTGGAAGAGTTACAACATAACCAACAACAAAAAAAGTAGCACGGAAGGAAACACATAAAGCCGCAAAAAAGGCAATTGAAGAGGAGCAACATAATAAGGATGAAGAAGAAATGAATGATGATGCATCACCGATGGACACCGATATCCCAAAGATATCAACAACAGTTGCTAGTGGACATACTCAATTTATTGGGTTAGTTCAAGGGATTTGTAATCCATTCAAAGCAAGCAACGTGCCCAACTTGAAGAAGGTCACATATGATAAGACCACAGGTAGGATTGTACAAGACAAAATAAGGAAAGTGTCAGTCATGAGAGACAATCCAATGTCAGTCCTCATGCATACCTTGGTGACAGGAAACATTAGTGAGGACCCAATCTCCATAGCTTTTGTTGGATTACTGAGAGGGGGGGTGAATCAGTAATAGAGAAATTTAATCATTTTTAACCATATAATCCAAGTGTTATATCAATGTATCATTATAATCCAATAACTACATTGTAAATAAGCAATAAACAAATGAACAATCATACACATACACAATACACCAGTGTTTTACGTGGAAACCCAAAGAGGGAGAAAACCACATAATATTTTTTCTTATATGTATTGAAGAATTACATTCATTGGAAGCACCAACTTCGTTTGTTTTCCAACTGCAACTGGAAGGAGGCTCCAACCCCCTAGTTTCTCAGGATACAACCTGAGGGAAGCTCCAACTCCCAAATTATCTGGCTACAACCAGAAGGATGCTACAACCCCCATATGTTCTTCGGATACAACCGGAAGGTGGATACAACCACCTGTCCTTTCCCTGTCCAATCCCCTGATGTATAAGTAGAATGATGGAACCACTGTCAAACTATCGCTATGAGATATACTGTTGTAAACCTGTACCAATCAACCTGCACCAAATAACCTGAACCATGCATCAACCATGCATCAACCTGTACCTCAACCTGTAATCAACATGTACCATAAACAAGTGCATAAACCATGCACCAACCTGTACCAAACAACCTATAATCAACCTGTACCATAAACAAGTGCATCAACCATGCACCAACATGTACCTCAACCTGTACCATGAACAAGTGCATCAACCATATACCAAACATATACAAATAACCTATCACAACAACCCGTCACAACAAATTGTCCAAACAACCTATCACAACAACATGTCTCATCAATATTATCAACCAAATCATATATACTCACCAATATCAATCACCAAGACAACTCTCAAAGATGTGCATCAACCAAGCATAAGACAACAACTCATAATCATCACCAAGATCAATATGTGCTTCTAATAATACAAGTATGCTACATCATCCATAAACCATGTGTCAACAATACTACTAACAAGTTCCTCCAACCATGTACCAAGTATGTACCAATCATGTATCAACTACTCATCAACTATGACTCATCAAGATGTATCAACATCATCAACTATACACCTCATGTATTTGCCAACTCATCAATTACTTCTCTCAACCATGTACCTGACATGTACCTCAACCAAATTCCCTCATCAATTTCATCATCCAACTCTGATTTGTAACTTTGTAATAGACCTAGTGTATATGATCACATACTTGCAAACCTTCCTTAACTTTAACAACAAGAGACTAGCATTTTCATCAAACTTTTCTTTAGTCTCACATGACTAGTTTTGGATTAGTGAACAACCCTAACTTGAAATAATCATAAATTTATACCTGCAATGAATAAAGATTTGAAACTGATACACAATTTTCTTTAGTGTGTTGTATGCAATTCCTCCAGGTGTCACTACTTGGAATCTCTTGGAACAGGAGTTATAGAAAAAATGACATACCTTACTGAATTCTGGATTATTCTAGAGAGAGACCTTGTAGAGCATGCCCCACACGTAATATTTGTTGAATTGATATGAAACTACTACACAAAATAATACAGACTATACTCTAACCAAAAAAATGTGGTCTTACTAAATTTGGATATGTTATGAAGAAGTTATGATGTTTTTACCCGAAACACTTGTTTTAGACTAGTTTCAGGACTAGCCACAAACCCTATTTTCCACGGAATGTAACTCCAAAAATGCAATGACCCACAAGATGAATTTTTTACCAAAGATACTTGGATATGTTTCCTCAATGGAAAATCAATTTCACGGTCTGATTCATTTAGAAAAAAAAATATTTCGAAAATGGTGAGATGACCTGTAAATAACATACCTTAGAAAGCATCATCAAAAGAATTTATCCCTCCTTGAATTCCGGCCTTATTTTTTTCACCTTCCCTCAGAAATTTGTCTTACATATCCTTTGGTTACCTCAGACACCTATATATATTCAATATTCTCAAGTGTAATAAAAAACGAGAGAGCCTTGCCTCTTATTTATACTCTCCAAGTAGATTCCTTAAAAACATCTTCTAGGTCACTTTGCCCACTTTCCTTGTTTTAGGGTTAACCCACTTCTAATTTCTCCATTAAATTTATTATTTAAATAGTTTATTTTGTATTCACTTTTAATTATAGTACACTCATCACTTCACTTTATTGTTGTTTTTAAGTTTTTGTGGTGAGGAGTTTCACATGTGTTGTTCGGATAATCCACAGTTGGTGTCATTTCATCATTGACGTTTTGAATCCGAATCAGGATTCATCATCAGGACTAATCATCAAGTGAGAGCTAGTTGATCGTCGTCAATTAATACTTTAAATGCAAGACAATTTTTTTAATTTAAAAGTTATTTAATTAAGTTGGCTGTCCTAATTTCAGAATTTAATTTAATTAATGAGACTTAAATCTAGGGTTTTGAGAATAATAATTAGTATGTATAAGTATAAAAAATATAGGTTATACGAGGCTTTTAATTATTTGTTTAGGGTTTTAGGTAATTTATTAGGTTTTACTCCTAATTAATTATTTAATAGTGTTGGTATACAAGTAGTGGGGTTTGTTTGTGATTATTTTTAAGGTGATTATGATATTAATGTCATATGATTAATGATCATTACCTAAGTGTGGAATAATAATTAGTGTGTGTAAGTATATATAAAAATCTAGGTTATAGGAG
>ML782327.1:756463-781384 GCA_009831015.1 Picea engelmannii | reverse complement strand
TTAGGTGTCAAAATAGAAAATAGTGTGAAATCTAGGTTTCCTTACTCATTTAGGTTTTTTATTTAAGCACTCAGGTTTTAGTCATATCTAGTTATTGGAATTGATAGTGTTTTAATATAAGTTTGTAGGGTAATAATATCTAATGAGGGTATTAGGGTTTGTAAAAGGATTAGGGTTTAATTAATAAAGTGTATAGTGACAANTTTTAAATTAGAATTTTTATAGTAGTAGTAAGACTAGATAGACCCCTAAACCTAAGAACCTATTCAAATTAAACCAAAACAAGCAGGGAAAGGAAAGGAAAAGGTCGGTGTCATACCTGATTTGGTCCATGATGGTCCCTTATTTGGTTGATTAATGGGTGCCAAAAGCTACTTACCTCCAGGACACCGTCTCTGTTCATGTTGTTGGGGTGCTTGATTATTTCTATAGCTTCTCTTAAGCATCTTTTGTAGTAGTGACCCTCTTTTGCTAGTATCTTGGTATCCTCAAGGAAAACATGATGTTTGGTTTTGAGGGAGTGTTCTTCTAAGGAAGAAGTGAGGGTACATTCCTTTCTAATGTCTGCTCCGCGTTTCTTAATCCTTACCTAGAATGATCATCCGGTTTCACCAATGTAACATTTCCCACATGAACAAGACACTTTGTAGATGCCTTTCTCTTGTCAGTTGTCTATAGGGTCCTTTACAGACTTCATTCTTTGTCTGATAGTAATTAGGGGTTTGAAGGAGGTCATAATTTCTTTTCTTGTTAAAACCTTGCCAATCTTGTCTGTGACACCCCGAATGTAGGGAACAAAGGATTTAATGTTTGAGGTTTGATCATTTTGTGTACGAGTCCTTCTTTCCTTCTTATATATTGCCTTTTTGATGTCTCTATCTCTATATCCAATGTTCTTGAAGACCTTAGTTAAGTGGTCTATTTCTTCTTTAAGATGTTCCTTGTCGGAAATTCTTGCTTCCCTTGTGGCCATGGTGTCGAGAACCCCCATCTTTTGGGAGGGGTGGTGGTGGGATTCGGTGTGAAGGTAGATGTCTGTGTGAGTTTTCTTCCTAAAAACCTTGTGCCCAAGTGTGCCATCCTGTTTCCTAGTTATAAGCACGTCTAGGAAGGGTGTGCTATTGTTATCTTCTAGTTCCATGGTGAATTCAATGTTCTCAGAAATTCCATTGAGGTGCTCAAAGAATATGTCTAGTTCTTCTTTTCCATGAGGCCACTTGACGTTGGTATCGTCCACATACCTTTTCCATCTAGATGGTTTGAGGGGGTATGTTTCAAGGGAATTTTTCTCAAACTTCTCCATGTAGAGGTTGGCTACAATTGGGGATAAAGGGGATCCCATGGCTACTCCGCTTGTTTGTTCGAAAAACTCTCCTTGGAAGCTAAAGAAAGTTGATTTTAGACACACTTCTGCTAGTCTAGCTGTTTGCGGGTCTGTTACCTCCTTTATGACTTGAATGGCCTCATTTAGTAGGATCTTAGTAAAAAGTGAAACTACATCAAAGTTGATGAGCATATCCTTTGAATCAATTTTCTCCTCTTTTATGAGTTCCATGAAGTCTCTTGAATCCTTGATGTATGAGTCTGTTTTGTCGATTAATGGTCCTAGGATTCTTTCCACATATTTGGCTAGTTCATAGGTTGGGGAACCGATTGTGTTGACGATTGGTCTTAGAGGGGTTCCTTCCTTGTGGATCCTAGGGAGTCCATAAATTCTAGGAGTGATTAGGCATCTTGGGGTTAATCGTTTTTTCATCCATTCGTCTAGGTTGGAGACTTTAATGGCCTTCTTGACTTCTTTGATGACCATGGATATAGGGTTGTTGTCTATCTTCTTGTAACTACCAGTCGTGGTGAGATGCTCCATCATTTTGGTGTTGTAGTCTATTTTGTTCATGACTACTTTAGCCCCTCCTTTATCATATCTTAGAATTACAATGTTTTCATTGTTTCTTAGGTTCTTAATGGCTTCTTGGTCCTTTTTGCTGATGTTATTTTTAGATGGTTTTGCATTCCTGAGGACCATGGAACTAGAAGATAACAATAGCATACCCTTCCTAGATGTGCTTATAACTAGAAAACAGGATGGCACACTTGGGCACAAGGTTTTTAGGAAGAAAAATCACACAGACAACTACCTTCACGCCGAATCCCACCACCACCCCTCCCAAAAGGTGGGGGTTCTCAACACCATGGCCACAAGGGCAACAAGAATTTCTGACAAGGAACATCTTAAAGAAGAAACAAACCACTTAACTAAGGTCCTCAAGAACATTGGATATAGAGATAGAGACATCAAAAAGAAAATAGATAAGAGGGAAAGAAGGACTCGTACACAGAATGATCAAAACTCAAACATTAAACCCTTTATTCCCTACATTCAGGGTGTCACAGACAAGATTGCCAAGGTTTTAAAAAGAAAATAAATTATGACCTCCTTCAAACCCCTAATTACTATCAGACAAAGAATGAAGTCTGTAAAGGACCCTATAGACAACCGACAAGAGAAAGGCATCTACAAAGTGTCCTGTTCATGTGGGAAATGGTACATTGGTGAAACTGGACGATCATTCCAGGTAAGGATTAAGGAACACGAAGCAGACATTAGAAAGGAACATACCCGCACTTTTGCCTTAGAAGAACACTCCCTCAAAACCAAATGTCATGTTTGCCTTGCGAATACCAAGATACTAGCAAAAGAGGGTCACTACTACAAAAGACGCTTAAGAGAAGCTATAGAAATAATCAAGCACCCCAACAACATGAATAGAGACAGTGGCCTAGAGGTAAGTAGCTTTTGGCACCCATTAATCAACCCAAATAAGGGACCATCATGGACCAAATCAGGTATGACACCGACCTTTTCCTTTCCTTTCCCTGCTTGTTTTGGTTTAATTTGAATAGGTTCTTAGGTTTAGGGGTCTATCTAGTCTTACTACTACTATAAAAATTCTAATTTAAAATTTGTCACTATACACTTTATTAATTAAACCCTAATCCTTTTACAAACCCTAATACCCTCATTAGATATTATTACCCTACAAACTTATATTAAAACACTATCAATTCCAATAACTAGATATGACTAAAACCTGAGTGCTTAAATAAAAAACCTAAATGAGTAAGGAAACCTAGATTTCACACTATTTTCTATTTTGACACCTAAGTACAATATCCACACTTAGGTAATAAGCATTGATTCTCAATATTAATACACATATGTAATCATATGATATTAATATCCCAAATCACAAATAATCACAAATAACCCCACTACATATACACTAACACTACTAAATAATTAATTAAGAGTAAAACCTAATTACCTAAAGCCCTAAAACAAATAAATAATTAAAGCCTCCTATAACCTAGATTTTTATATATACTTACACACACTAATTATTATTCCACACTTAGGTAATGATCATTAATCATATGACATTAATATCATAATCACCTTAAAAATAATCACAAACAAACCCCACTACTTGTATACCAACATTATTAAATAATTAATTAGGAGTAAAACCTAAAAAATTACCTAAAACCCTAAAAAAATAATTAAAAGCCTCGTATAACCTAGATTTTTTATACTTATACATACTAATTATTATTCTCAAAACCCTAGATTTAAGTCTCATTAATTAAATTAAATTCCAAAATTAGGACAACCAACTTAATTAAATAACTTTTAAATTAAAAAAATTGTCTTGCATTTAAAGTATTAATTGACGATGATCAACTAGCTCTCACTCGACGATTAGTCCTGATGATGAATCTTGATTCAGATTTGAAACGTCGATGACAAAATGACACCAACTGTGGATTATCCAAACAACACATGCGAAACTTCACTTTATTATTTACCTTTTAAAATCTCTTAAACCACTTTGACTACTTTGACCTTTTCGGGCTTCTAGATGACATATGAGGGTCCTCCAACTTCGTAAGGCCATAACTCTCAAACCGTGCGGAGTTATGTGACGTTCCACATACCACCAGAAATGGAATGACATGTGTTATCCATATAGAATATTATTACCTTCAAATATATCAAAACTCATACCATTCTCCATCAAACAAACTTGGGTCCATTACCCAAACCTGGGTTCTCCAACTTCTCATGGCCATAACTCTCTAACTGTAAGGAGTTATGTGACGTTCCACATAACACCAAAAATGGAATGACATGTAATATCCATATAAAATAGTATTACCTTCAAATATATTAAAACTCATACCATTATACATGAAACAACCTTGGGTCCATTACCCAAACCTTTATGCTACCGGACTTTCTCCAAGGGTTGACATCAATCACTAAGGGTTGAAATCAATCTACAATATCACTCTCCAATGGTTGACATCAATGACAACCAACAATCCATCAACCTAAGCCAACTGTATGGAAATCTCCCCCTTTGGCATTGATGGCAACACCAACTTTGATGGCAACACTTAGTCATGATAACATTCATGCTTGTACTCTTCATCAATGTTTCCATCTCTCCCCCTTTGACATCAATGGCAAAGGGTATCTCCCTTTGGGGATGCTCCCCCTCGCTGAACTCTCGTTAGGGATGCTCCCCCTGTCTAAGTGCCTTTGATTTTTCTTTGTGTTTATAAGCCTATGATTACTCTCTTTCCCTTCATATGAATAATATATCCCCCTTTGACAAAGGGTATCACTCTGAAGTCATATCACTCATTCTTCCCTTGTGACAATCGCTCCCCTTGGAAACATGCCTCTATGCTCTCTCTCCAAGCATTTACCTTTGTATCTGATAAATATCTCCCCCTTTGTCCTATTTATGGTGATTCCTCATGTAAATCTAAGACATATAAGATAAGCATTCAAAATCATTTATTGTGGAGTAAAAATTATTCCTAGTCTCTGGCGAATATACTCAAGGCTTCCCGTGGAAACGGTTTTGTAAAGATGTATGCCACTTGTTCTTTTGTTCCCACATATTCAATTCTGATGTTCTTCTCTGCAACCTGTTCCCGTAGAAAGTGATACTTGATTGGAATGTGCTTCGTCTTGGAGTGCATCACTGAGTTTTTTGAGATACTGATGGCGCTTGTATTATCACAATAGAATGGAAAGGGCTCATCATACTAAACCTGTATATCTATCAAAGTTTGTTTCATCCATAGAACCTGTGTACAACATGTTGATTCTGCAATATACTCTGCCTCGACTATAGATAAGGATATTGATGATTGTTTCTTGCTTAGCCAAGGTACTAAACACTCACCCAAGTAGAACGTTGTTCCACTAGTGCTTCATCAGTCATCAATGCAACCTGCCCAATCTGAATCTATATAGGCAATAAGTGATAGATTCTTTTCTTTTGGATACCATAATCCAAACTCTTATGTTCCTTTGAGATATCTAAAAATCCTCTTCACTGCTAATACATGTGATTCCTTTGGTGCTGCATGAAATCGTTCCACCTGTCCAACTGCCTACATTACATTTGGTATGGATGTTGTCACATATAGTAAGATACCAATCATTGACCTATATTGCCTCTAGTCTGTAGACTTTGAATCATCTTTGCTCAACTTGCAACTAGTTTGCATAGGAGTGTTAACTGGTTTGCAATCTTCCATTCCGAACCTCTTTAGCATTTCTCTGATATACTTAGTTTGAGAAATCAAAATTCCTTGGTTTCTTTGACATATATGAAGACCCAAAAAAAAGGAGAGTCCTCCAAGTAATGACATTTCAAATTCATTCTGCATATCCTTTGAAAATTTCTAGCTTAACCTGTCATTAGTACTTCCAAAATAATATCATCAACATAAATTTCAATTAATAAAATATTACTTTGAGTTACCTTAATGTAGAGGTTATTTTTTGTGCTTCCTTTGCATAGTTCGTAGGGAGTTTTTTCATTGTTGTTTTTGAGCATTACTCTGTTTTGAATGTGAATTGATGTATGCACTGCATGTGTCCAAAAAATATCTGTCAATTTGGAATCTATTAACATTGTGTTGGGCCCGAGATATCATCATTTTTATGACGGTTGTTATACATTTTTTTTGCATGTATATATATGTTTTGCACGTTTTGAAGGATCTTTTTGAAGAATTTTATGGTAAATAGGTATGATCACCATAAGGTACGTGTAATTCATGTTTAATGATTAAATCTAGTTTAATTCATCACGTTCTATGATTTCCAAGAGTTAATTTGTGTTTTTCTGCTGTTACAGGGAAAAATGCACCATGTTTCCAGTTCTTTCACTTGATATGACACTCGTTCCAGCACTCGTTCTAATAATTGATCCGACACTCGTTCAAACACCCAGTATTGCACAAAAATGCAAGGCGAGTTGGCGGTTATAGCATTGGTGGCCAGTGATGGACAAATCGGGCACATGGGTTTTCTTCATGATTGCCCCCTCCAGCTACTAAGCTCAAGACAACTCGATTTCAGCTGTCCAAAGAAGGTGATTATTGGCGTGCCCCGTTTTGTTAGTTATGGCATCATTAATTGTATTTTTCTGAAATTAGAAGTGGTTTGACCCTCCTGTGGTCGACCACTTGGTTTGTAAATGTTATAAATACCACTGAGGTGGTCAGATGATTGTTAAGTAGAAGAACCAAGTAGCATAAGCATTAGAATTGCTAGAAAAACGATTTTGCTCTGTTTTTAGTTTTACATTACCATAATTGTGCAAGAACTGCGTTTTCAAGCTTTCATGGTGAATTCTACCTGTTGAAGTTCTTGGTGTGCTTGTAGGAGGTAGCCATGACTTGCTGGGGGGCCCACCAATAGTCTGGTGATTGTTCTTATAATTATTTATGCATTTCTTAATTTAATTCGTTCTTTCTTATTTCCTGTATATGCATGTTTTTATTTAATTAATTAGTTTATTGTAGCTTATTGTTTTACTTCTCTTTTGCAAGTTAGATGATGATATGTGTTAGCATGTGTTGATTTTGTAGATTAGAAAAGGATTGCAAGTCTCCATACTAACCCTGTGTGCAATTAGAAAGTCTCTCTCTCTATATATATATATGTTAACCTCATGTGCATTTAGATGTTAAAATTATGCTTTGATTTATGGTTTTATAATCAAGTTGAAAACAGAGTTTTTAGAATAAAATAGAGTTTTATTTGGGTTTCCTTTGACAGGGATTTTGATGGATGGATAGATTTACTTCCAGTTTTTGAATCATAGCTTGCTTATCTTAGTTTACGTGGATTTCATTTACTTAATATTGGTTAATGTAATTGTCAATTTACTTTTTAATATCATGTTTTTAAATTTCTGTTTTTAGTCATTTTCTTATCATAGTTTGAATAATTAGAGTAGACATAGTATAGTTTTATTTCACGCCATTTGCTTTCATAGATTAAAATGCAATTAAATTTCTTAGTTAAATAATGATGATCTTGTTATGTTGTTGATGGTTTATACATGAATATGCAGGGCATTTAACATTACTTTTATAATGGCTAAGTTTTCATTGGATTGTTTAATCTGTACCTTTCATTTTTCCAATGAGATTAGTGTTGAGCTTATACCGTTGGAATTGTCCTTTGTTGTCAAGTGTTATCGAGATATCATCTATCACCACTGAAGGCATTCACATAACCACCAACATTATATTTAAATTGTCATAAGTTAAAATAATAGTTTTCCTACTTTCATATATATAGTTTCTTGCTTTCATAGCTTAGGAAATAGTCTTATTTGTTGCTATAGGATAGATAGTCTTTGCTTTGATAGATTAGATAGCAGTTTTCTCAAGAATTAGTTGTTAGTCTTTCTTTCTTTCAATAGACTAGATTTCCTTTCATGAATTGCATTGGGCATTTAAATTTCCTTTCATGCAAGAGAAATAGTTTTGCATTAGGCATTTAGTTCACTTGCCTCTTAGGCTAGATAGTTGTTCAATGAGAAGTTTTACTTTGATTGCTTGCAGTAGTTAGTTGTCTTTGCTTACTTGTCTTTTGATTTAGTAGGTTAGTTAGGTGTCTTTGCTTGTTTGTCTATTTTCTTTAATAGGTTAGATAGGTGCTTTTGCTTACTTGCTTATTTATTTTCTTTCATAGGGTAGTTGCTCATTGAATGTAGGTTGGAAAGTTAAAGAAGTTTGTTTTTGTCATTTTCTTATTATGCTTAGTAGTTTGTTTTTTCTTATTGTTGAACTAGTTTGCTTTACATAGAGTTTTACTTGCTTTCTTAGGAACTATCCATCGATCCTTGGCCCAAAAGTACTTAGGTTACCTAGCTTCAAGTTGCTTAGTAGGGTTTGCTCATTAGATAGGTTTTCTTGAGTAGATTAGCCTTAGATAGTTGCTTTCATTAGTTAGATTATACTCCTACCAACCTTTTACCTTTGGCATATATTTTGCTACAACTCTAAGTTTACTTACCCTGGGTTGACAATTTAATTGAGGGTAGTTTAGTGTTTTTTTTAGTAAATATAAATCACCTAACATTTTGGCGTCGTTTTCAGGGAGTTGTCTCAAGGTAAGAAGTAATTAGGAATTAGATCATTTCTAGACCTTAGCATTAGTTTGGTGGCGGGGGAACTTTAAGACGAAAGGTAAGAAACTGTGCATCTGCTATAGCAGGTTCCCCCAAACCCAATGGTAGTTTTTCTTTTTGTTTTTATTTTTCATGAATAGACCTACGAATCAAATGGTAGATTTTTCTTTTTCTTTTTGCTTTCTTTCATGAATAGGCCTAGAGACCCACAAGGTAGACAAATTAAATCAAAATCAGACCTTTCAACCAAGATTCCTTTCGATCTGTTTGGGGGAAGGAGCGTTCCGCTTATAAAATTCGTCGACCGATACCGAAAAACAAAAGATAGCTCGACTCAAAGAGCTAAAATAGTCTCTGAAGGGACTAACACGGGGAGAACTATAGAACAAGAAACTGAAGCATCAATCATATTAGGAGAATAGGCAAGACCACTCGAGTCTTCCACAGAACCAAACAATACAACCTTTTGTTTTACACCACCACAAGGGAATCCTAATTTTGAAGATATCATAGACCCTGAACATGTGAATCTTTTGTTTTGTAGTTCATCTAATGTAATCATCTCTCAAATTGACACAAAAACTTTGGCACCAATAATCTCGACCGACTCGAGTAGATTCCCTGACATCCAATCCGTAGGAAGACCTTTCCATCAAAGGGAAACCTTGTTTTCTTCAAAGATAAAACCACCTAGGTACTCTCTTTTCGGAAATCAAGCCAATATGGATGATCAGGAGGATCATAACAATGTAAGACACAGAGATGAAGAAGAAACTGAAAACCAAACCGAAACTACTTTCGGGTTTTCAATTTTAGACACCACTCTGAATGTCAACATGAAGAATATTCCTCTCTCAGCACTGCCTACCTTTTATCGTAAAAAAAATGAAGATCCAGACACCTTCCTATTTGAATTTGGCATCTTGTGTAGGAGCTGCAACTACGTACAAGATGCCTAGAAATTAAAAATCTTTCCTGCCACCCTCAAAGACTCTGCACTAAGATGGTTCATGGGGTTGGGAGAATCCTGTATTAGGTCTTGGGAAGCCATGAAAGATATATTTCTTAAGAAGTACCAAGACTAATGCAAGACCAAAGAGTCTCGTAATGACATTTTTAAAATCCAACAATTAGAAAACGAGACCCTCGAAGATTATATGGAAAGATTTGGTTATATCTCCTAGAAGTCAAAATACCATGACCTCCCAGAGGATGCAATTAGGGCTCTTTTCCTTAAGGGAATTTCAGAAGAATATTTAGAGATGCTTAACCTGATGGCATCAGGTGACATCTCTCATAAACCATTTGCTAAAATATGTGAAATTTGTAAAACATTACTCAAGGAGTAGAGCCAAAATAGGGAAGAATGTTCGAGACCCTTATAATAGAAGCTTAAACCCAGTTAGTTCAGGTGATATCATGAGAGAGGAGATAGGTAACCTTTTAGAAAACTTTAAGACTAACATCTTAAGCACAATAGGTTCCCAGTTGGATACCCTTAAACTCAAAAAGGAATAGGAGGAGGAAAATGCAGCAATGAGCATATATTGCCCAAGATGTAGGAGGAATCATTCCTCAAGGGAGTGCCCATTAGATAACATTTCAGTTTGTGGCTTCTATACAGAATACCATGTGACTAAAAAATGTCCATCATTGCCCAGTTTATTAGCCATCTATAAGAGTGGGGATCCTGGGGAGTCTTCTTATGCACCTAGGAAACCATGGCATCCTAGGAATCAACCCACATACCCGAATCTACAGTCTCAAGTTCCACCCTATTATCAACAATAATAGTGGAACTCACCAGGTTGGAAAAACTGGTCTACTGAGTACCAACATCCTTGGATTCAAGGATGGAGAGGAGGACACGATCTAGGAAACCCTCAAGCTCCACCTATCCCTATGTCCAACCATCCTTATCCTCAGTTCTCACCGAACACTCCGCAACTTTTGCCAGGTTTTGTTCCACTACCTTTACCTCCTATCCCACAACAACAACCGCTACAATTTCAAAATGCAAGCTCCCCGAAATCGACACTATTATTGGCACAGCCAGTGCCGAACCCAAATAATAATCCCCCTCAACCTCTTAACAATGTTGAGATACAGGCCTTCCCAACATATGTTATTACTCCTATTCCATTACAGGAAATTCAGCTAAGATTGGGAAAATTTCTAGATAGGCAGAGACCTTCAGTAGTCATCCAGGAAGAAGAAGAAGAAACCACCAAACAACCCATGGATGACACTAGGTGGGAATATGTTAGTATCCCAAAGAATCAAGAACCCAAGCTTCCCCAAAATGAACCTTCACAAATTATGAAGGTCCCTCCTTATCCAGACCGATTGGTAATTGAGAAACCTACCACCTGACCGGAATTTGACATTCTGAATGAATTGAAAAATATTTGTGTCAAGGTTCCCTTGCTTCAAGCCATTAAAGACATTCCAATCTATGGTAAGGTATTCAAATAATTGTGTATTAAGAAGCCAGGTAGGAAGCAAAAGGAACCTCCTACAGTACATTTGGTAGGAGGACTCTCTGAGTACATATCAGAGCAGCCAAAGCTAGCAAAGTATGGGAATCTAGGAAACTCCATAGTGACCATAACCATTAATGAGGTCTCCATTGGAAACACTCTCATAGACCTAGGGTAAACCATCAATGTTATGAACGCTACTACCTTGGAACAATTATAGTTACAACCTCTTCTTCGGCCTACCCCAACCATTTTGGAATTAGCAGATAAAACTAGGGTTATACCTAAAGGGATTTTAGATGATGTCATGGTTACTTTAGCCTCATGGGAGTACCCCGTAGATTTTCTTGTCATTCATTCAAAGGATCCTGCCAGAGGCCATCCCGTTAATTTGGGAAGACCTTGGCTAGCCACAACCAATGCATTTATTGGCTATAGAGAAGGAGAAATGACCATCTCAAATGGTCTCTTTATCCAGAAGCTCACCCTTTACCCTCCATATCAACCTATTAAGGAGAATCTATGGTGTCTTGAATGTCCATACGAGAACAAGGACTGGGAAGAACCTGTATTTCATAGTGACCATGCAAGGGCTCTTCAGGAGCATACACCAGAAAATGTGCTAAACTAATTCATTTCTGCTATCACATGTGTGGATTTTCCACAATCTTTTCCCCAATTTGAGTACATGTTTGGGGAAGAATTTCAAGAACAATTAGACCCATCCATTTTGTCTTCGACATATTTTATTTTCGAAATAGATGAGTCTGCCATGTCTTATACTATGCCCTATGAGATTAGTCCAAGGAAATTTTTACATATAAACTCTGGGCTAGATACAGATCAACAGAAACAATTAGTAGATATCCTTAAAGAATAATCAGGAGCATTTGCCTGGGAATACATGGACATGAAGGGTGTACACCCTGACACATGCATCCATCATATATACACCCAGGGGGAGGTAACACTTGTTAGGCAACCTCAGAGAAGGATGAAACTTGCACTCAAAGATATAGTCAAGGAGAAGATTCAAAAGTTGCTAAATGTCGGATTTATCTATCCCATCTCCGATAGTAAGTGGGTATCCCCACTTGTAGTGGTTCCAAAGAATGTGACCAGGAAATGGAGAATCTGTGTTGATTTTTGGGAACTCAACAAGGCCATTCTAAAAGAATACTTTCCTCTTCCTTTCATTGACCAAGTTCTAGATACCTTGTTCGGAAAGAAGTATTTCTCCTTTCTAGATGGGTACAATGGGTACAAACAGATTCTTATAGCACTCAAGGACCAGGACAAGACTACCTTTACTTGTCCGTGGGACACCTATGCCTATAGGGTCTTACCATTTGGATTGTGTAATGCTCCTGCCACATTTCAATGAGCAATATTAGGGATATTTGCCGATCTTATTCATGATTGTGTGGAGGTCTACATGGATGACTTCATAGTTTATGGCAACACTTACCAGGAAGCCTTAGACAACTTAGAAAAATTCCTCATCAGATGCCAAGAAATG
This sequence comes from Picea engelmannii, assembly GCA_009831015.1. Taxonomy (NCBI): domain Eukaryota; kingdom Viridiplantae; phylum Streptophyta; class Pinopsida; order Pinales; family Pinaceae; genus Picea; species Picea engelmannii. The sequence goes on along the minus strand of ML782327.1, from coordinate 768,875 downwards.
AACCTATCCCTAAGTCATGAAAAATGCAAAATGTTGTTAACCGAAGGAGTGGTTCTAGGACATCATCTGAAGGAATAAAATTCGATCCTGCAAAGATTGAGGTCATTATTAGACTTCCACCCCCCAAGACTCAAAAAGAGGTGAGAATCTTTCTTGGACGTGATGGATATTACCGGTGGTTTATTGAAAATTTTACAAGGATTGTTGCACCTATGTTTGGATTATAGATAAAAGATGTTGATTTTGTTTGGATTGAGCAGTGCCAAACTGCCTTTGAAACCCTGAAAGCTAAGCTGTCTGTGGCACCAGTTCTTAGAGGGCCCAATTGGAATTTCCCATTTCATATATCCACCGATGCCTCCGACACCACAATAGGAGGGGTATTAGGGTAGAAAGAGGACCAACAATCCTATGCCATTTATTTTGTAAGAAAGAACTTGTCCTCTGCCGAGTTAAACTACACAATCATCGAGAAAGAGTTCTTGGAAGTTGTTCATGCTATTAACAAGTTTCGTCATTACATTATAGGTTATGAAGTATTTGTACACACTGATCATTCCACCATTAGGTTCCTCATGAAAAAACCTATAACTAATGGTCGAGTGACTAGGTGGCTCTTGTTATTACAAGAATTTAATATTACTATGCTTGACCGACCTAGGAAAGATAATGTAGTAGCTGACTTTCTTTCTTGAATAAAAACTGAGGATGATGACATCCCTGTAGATGATAGTTTCCTAGATGAGCATCTTTTTTCCCTTTTTGTCAATACCCCATGGTTTGCGGATATGGAAAACTATCTGGCCACTAAGAAGTTACCATCTCATTTGTCACCTCATGAAAAGCAAAAAATTATTACACAAAGTGTTAATTACTCTTGGGTTGGTCATGATATTTTTCGCACAGGTCCTGATTTGATTATTTGTAGATGTGTTCGAGAGGACGAGATACCTGATATACTACGAAGTTGTCATGATGGACCATGTGGTGGCCATTTCTGTGACAAACACACAACATATAAGGTATTACATTCAGGTTACTATTGGCCTAGCATTTTCAAATATGATGCCAAGTATGTGAGAAGTTGTGATAGTTGTCAAAGGATAGGAAGACCTACGTCATCTGACGAAATGCCTTTGCAGGCCAAAGTTATGATAGAACCCTTTGAAAAATGGGCCCTTGACTTTGTAGGACCAATTTCACCCATGTCCCGTAGGAAGAACTATATTTTGGTTTGTACGGACTATGTCACCAAATGGGTAGAGGCAAAAGCCTTATTCAGGGCCACAGAGAAGTCTGTTGTCGAATTTATCTATGAGAAAATCTTTACCCACTTCGGTGTCCCTCGTGAAATTGTTACCGACCAAGGCACTCAATTTACTTCCAAGATGATGAAAGAGATAACAGAGAAATATGGGATTAAACACCGTAAATCTTCTCCATACCACCTTCAAGCCAATGGTCAGGTAGAATCCACAAACAAAGTTCTGGAAGCCATATTGACCAAGACTATTCAGTTACATCACTGAGATTGGGCTGATAGGCTCCCAGAGGCTTTGTGGACATACTAGACTACCTAGAGGAATACCATTGGGCATACCACTTATAAGCTAGTTTATGGGAAACAAGTACTTTTACCTATAGAATTCCAAGTAAGGACCTTCTGTATTGCCGCAGAGTTAGGATTGAACCTGGATGAAGCTCAAAAGTAACGAGCCCTACAACTGAATGAGTTGGATGAAATCAAGCAAGATTCCATCCAACGGACGATATTAGTCCAGAACCAGAGGAGCAAGTGGCATGAAAAGTTTATTAAGAAGAAGCACTTACAACCTGGTGATTGGGCCCTGTTGTTTGATTCTTGATTCTAAACCTTCAAAGGCAAGCTCACCACCCAGTGGTTGGGCCCTTATGAGGTAGACACTATATATGACAATGGAGCTATAAAAATTAAAACGATTGACGATGGACAACTATCCTTTGTGGTAAATGGACACCAAATTAAATTTTATCATAAGCCCATTTCCAAAGAAGATTTTCTACAGGTCATGTCAGCTGACAAGGCATTGGCCTTAGTAGATGGAGAAGTTCACCCTTATTCTTGAAAAGTTTTTTTAATATTTCCTACTGTATATATGTAAATAGTTTTTGAATTTTGTTAATAAGGCAATTCTAGAGGTTTTTGTAAGTATTTGTTTCACCAGGAGTACACAGTTTCAATAATCTTTCTTCAACACATTGTTATACTTGAATTTTGTGTTTGGTAAAGCATCAAATGAATGTTGGCTTACTGTAATTAGCCATGTTTTTGCAAAAATTCTCATTTTTTTAAGGCATTCTAAAGCAATTTCTCTTGAAACCTTTCACCACTGTATAAGGAAGTGACACCATAACTATCAAGCCTAGAGGTCTCTCGTGCAGTTTTTCCAAGAAACCTGAGTAAGTGAGTCAAGTGTCTTTATCAAAAGAGTAATAAGGAGGTCTAATTAGAAGTTAGTCATGGAAACATCACAATAATTACAAAAGAAGAAAGTAAGTTGAGCCTAGAGATACCTTTCTGTTCTTTTTCAATGGTACCATCCACTACACATTAAATCGCTTGATTATATCATATCTTTAGATAGGCCACGTCTGCCTAAGTACCCCTTACATCGGGACAATCACTAAGTAATATAATGGAAATTCATCCTCTAACATAAATACCATCCCAATTAAAAAGAAAAAGAAAGAAAAAAGTTGTTTCAAAGTTGTTCCCCCATATTCTTGCATAAACAATCTTATACTAAAATCTTAAAGGATGGAGGGCCAGTCTCTGAGGGTTTAAGAGGCTAACCTGTCGGGATACTGAACAGGTCTGCTGGCAGCGGGTACCGTCCTGTGGTATGACTAGGTAAACCCGCTGGAGTACTGAACAGGCTTGCTGGCAGCGGGGCATTCTACCTAGCGAGGATGATAATATGACCAAAATAAATCTAAACTTGTCCTGATGTACGTCATTACTTGCAAACAAAGCTGACATGGAGTATGTGTGGTTAAGCTAAGGTTAATGAATCTCATCAATTTGCCATTGGGAAATGACTCTAAGACTATCGTGAAACTCTCTTGCCTACCTCTTCTTATCTATATATATGGTCTCTTATCCTATAGGTGGGGCCATCTTCTAACTGTTTCGTCAGACCAATCTGTGAAATTTCATCTTTACACTTGACATATTGTAAATCTTTGACTATTGGGGGATACTGACTAGTTTCCTATACTTTTGATTGTGAGGTGTCACAATACTTAGGTGTGGGGGAGGGGTTCATGAGCTAACAAATGATCATTGCCTAGGGAAATGAGTCTTTGCAATAATTTTTGTATTATTACCATGATACAGGTTATTACATTGATAGTCATGTTATTTTTTTTGCTTAACTCCTGTGTGCTATAAATTATTGAACACATACTTAACAGACCACTCTTTATCGGTTTATCATTCATTACAAGCTACATGTTGTAGGTTTGAAAATACATTTTATGCTTGATATAACCCGTTCATGATAGGTTTTTGACATTACATGTCATATACAAGAAGATTGGGTGAGCATGAAGCATTCTTCCTCTGCTCATTAACCACTGTGGTTGTCAAAAACACTTTAAATTTGCAGGCTATCCATTATAAGAGGTGAAAATGCACTTAACACAGAAGTATCGGATGAAGTACCATATGAGGTACTAGATGAGGTGTCGTATGATATGTTGTTTGAAGTGCCATTGAATTGAATACCAGTAACCGTCCTAGATTCCAGGTAACTGGAAATCAATTACATTCAATTAAATTGGTTACAGACATTGATTAAATGTGCTTCATATGGGTATGATAAAATGTCCAAGTCAAAAGACTTGGACATTGATCTAAATTACGCACCATTGCATTGCTCCAAATCGAGCCTTTGAATTCGAATTCTTCACACATGGAAGCCCAAGTGCACATGTGTGTAACATACTCCACCTTAAGTGCATCCAAAATTGGGCTGGGCACTCTATTATCTCATTTACCCTTGCCAATTGCTCTCCTCTGCATTAAGAAATCGTGCCCAACCTCTACCATCTCATCCTCTGTCCAAAAATGCATTCAGCCTGTGCTAAATCAATGTCATTGCTTGGTCGATTTCTCCCTTGCTTGGTGAATTTAACCTCTGTCACAATGCCCAGGAGATATGAACCCTCCTCCTATGTAGACTTGTTTTCCATTCCATAATTCGCACAGTCCAGAGAAGTGTTTTTGCGTGTTGGCTGGGGGCCATCTCTGTCTAGCTTGCAGGGCCATGATGACGGCCTCTCTATGCAATTTGTTGCAATTGGTTTTGACGGTAAGACATCACATGTAGGGTCTCTTATCTTTGAAGTCATGGAAGAGTCCATTTCTACTGCAACAAAGCTCCCAAGAATGGGAGATAGATGGTTCAAGAATCATCAATTTCCATGCTCAAGTTACAAAAAGGTGTTTAAGCCCGAATTCGAGAGAATTTTAGGAGAAAAAGGGTATGCTAAGGAGTGGATAAAGACAAAATTGGTTAACCCCCTCATCGTCATCACAAGGTTAATTACATGTGAAGGTAGATACTCCACCTTCAAAGCTTGTCACTTTAGATTGCTCAACAAACCCTTGAACTTTCCTTTTATTTTCTCAAAATCTTGGAGAAGATGTCCTCTCAAGTGAGGAAAAATGTGACTAACCCCCATAATAGTCTCTTCCACCACGGTTTGATCAAACTACTCGTTCTTACCGAATTGGAGAAACAGGGGAAAACTTGGGATGCCTTTATCTACCAATTTGCAAACCCCCACTTGATAGTTAAGACCGAAAAAAAGACAATTAGCCTAAAAACTATCTCTCCATCCAAGCCTCACTCTCCAAGAACTCCAAACTCCCTTGCACAAACCCTCTCTTTGTCGGAACAATACCAAAAGCTTGTTGATATCCCTACTTCTTCATCGGGTAAAAGTACCAAGAGCAAAGACCAAAAGAAGCCCATTGTTGACCCCCCAATGCCTTCACTCTCTCTTGATCCTACACCTAAAAATATTCAAGAAGTAATGCAGCAAGACTTTCCCATCATTCCTACAAACAAGAGGGGAGACAACCGATTTGGTAAGGGACCCTTTTGGAAGAGTACCCAAAACACAAGAACCAAGCCTTATGCAAAGCCTCCACCTGCTTCAGATCCCATCCAAGTGTCCTCCGATATTGAGAGCCCTCATAAGCAACTTAGGGAAGTCTCTGCAGATGGATTAGAGCCACTAAGGAAAACAAAATTAGAACCTACCTCACCTTTCCAATCTCCCATCACTCCTACTTCACCTATGCCCAATCTAGATCCTGAAACTAATAGATTGTCCACATCCCTCAAAGGATCTAAGCCTTCCTCGGAGATCATTGATTCTATCCCAACCATAGAGCAGCTACAAAAAGAAAATCATCAGCTTCTCCAACAGTTGGAAGAGAAGAAGACAATAGATAAACACCTTCATCATGACAATGCAATCCTTCAAACAAAAGTTAACTCTCTTCAATGATTGGTCGATGAGATGACCAAATCTAACCACAGCCTTAGAGCACAGCTGAAGCAACACAAAAGGCACAAGGCTAAGTCTACACAACAAGAAGGAGAGGCTTCCAAAGATTATCCTCCTCAACAAGCCTAGTTCTGAGGGGTAACTTCTTTTTGTTTGTAGTGGGACCTGCAAAATTGATGCGATGTGCCCTCAATGACAACCGCTTCCACCAGGACCTTCTTTCACGTCGGCCCGAAGAGTCAACAGCTCTTCCAACTCCTCTCGGGAGTTCTCGTCACCCACAGGATACTCTTGTTGCTCTCCCGCCAAGTGTCTCGGGAAATCGCGTCTCACGATATCGCGAGACTCGCAGCACTGTTCTCGTGCAATTAAACTCCGAACCCCGAATGCCGATGGTCAACGGTCAATGGGTCGGGATATCGCCACTCACGATATTAACAGCATGCCTTTCCAAACCCCGAGCCCCGAGTTGTTGATCCCCGATTAAATGCCACCTGGACCCCACTCACTTCCAAGGCCCCACGCGACCATGTCACCTCACACTCCGTGTGATCGGCAATCGCAGGATCGCGATTTCAACTGTCGCGAGTCCTTTGCATTGGGAAACCCCGAATGTTGAAACCCTGATTCTCCGGATTCGTGTCACCTGTCCCTCCGACAATCGACGACTCCCACGAAATCGGGAAATCGCTACTCACAATTTCGACGTGCATGCAACTCTTGCACTCGCCAACCTCGATATGTCGATATGCGATGGCAAATGGGTTCTACTTGCGCTTGAAGGTTAAATCTCTCGCTACTTCTCCCAGATCCAACGGTCTGCGGAACTTCGCGATTCTCCCCAGAAATTTCAAGTCGTCGATTCTCTTCCTCTTGAAGAGTCCTTCGCTCCGAAGCTTTTCCTGCTCAAACTTCTCCTGGTCCTTTTTTCCTGAAAATCACAAGGGACTATTTCTTCTGAGCTTCACCAACTCTGATTCTTCCAAGATCCCTCGAACACACTCCCTGTGCTCGACCTTCAACAACTCTCAACAGCGCTAAATTATTCCAGGTCCTGTGCACTCACAGTCACAGCAATCCCGGCCTTCACCTTCTCAGACTTTCTACTAAGGCTTCAATCTGACCTGCACTTCACCTGCACGGTTCAAATAACCCAACACGACCCTGGGCAGAGGAGAATAAGATTTTAACTGTAGAGCCTCCTCAACGCACTCTATGCGGAGGAATTCAACTGCACTCTATGCAGGAATCTCCTGGCTCAAACAGAGAAACAACTGAAACTTATTCTCGCCTCTCTCCCAGATTCCTAATCTGCCATGAAATTATATATGCAACATATACAACGAAATCAAAACAAGAAGCAAGTATGCAACAACATAATATCAACAACACACAGAGAATAATCACAGCCATGGAATTGAATCAAAGCTTTCCTATTAATTCAATATCTGTACATGGGGATTCTTCACCAGTTCTCTGCTTTTATCTCTCCTTGATCCTGAATGCTAATGCTAAATAATCTGAATGAATACAATAATACAAAGGAGGGTGCCTATATTCCGTTTTCCCTCTCAAAAGCAAAACTGTCTAATCTAGACTTAATTAACTTATCTACTTGCATTAAATCTAATAAATGCCTCAGCTACCTAAGGACGAGAGCTTATCAGCTCAAGGTCCATTACAATGTACAAGTGCGCTTCATCACATCAATACATTAATGTTTGGCACAACCATTATCAAGGTAAAATTCAAAAAGTGGTTTGCTGGCTTGTCCAGCTGTCTCTCTCCACGCGCTGGCTCGCTTGATGGGTTGTGGATGCTCCTGCATCATACTCCTCGGATCAAAATATTTCATGGGCTCCTGTCCATGAGCTCCTGCATAGTGTGACCATGCTTCTGTATGACTGCCTCTGTTTCCCAGCTGGCATCCTCCACTGGGTGATTCTTCCATTTCACCAGGTATTAAAAATATTGCTTTCTCCTGGTCTTCCTTCCCACTCGTTTGTCCAGAATACACTCCATCTGAGGCTTCCGTACAACTGGCAATTGTTTCTGCCACTGGACCACTGGTTCATCAGTCCCAGTATCTTCTTCTCCAGCCTTGTATGGGTATAAATCTGAAACGTTGAAAATCGAAGATATCCCGATGCCCTCCGACAACTCAAGCTCGTATGCATTTTCCCCGAATTTCTTCAGGACTCTGCATGGCCCAATTTTCTTCATCTTGAGTTTATTATATGTTCCCCTCAGGAACCTTTCTTTCCTCAAGTGCGCCAGAACCATGTCTCCAACTTCAAACTGAAGTTGCCTCTTCCTCTGATCGGCTTTGCGCTTATACTCTTGATTCGATTTCTGCGGTCGCTGCTTCACCTGCGTGTGAATTTCCTGCATCGCCTCCATGAACTCCTCAGCTCTCGCTCTGCTAGTCTCAGCCTGTTCTGACTCCTTGAGTTCAGAAACTCCCCTCGGCTGTGTCCCATACAAAATTTGAAACGGTCTCTTACCTGTACTCCGATTCACCGGATCGTTGTACGCGAATTCTGCCTGTGGTAGGATCTGATCCCAACTACTATGGTGCTCTGTCACCAGGCTTCTCAATAGATCTCCCAGGCTTCTATTGACCAATTTCGTCTGTCCATCTGTCTGCGGATGGTATGCTGAGCTAAAATCCAAATTAGTACCCAGCTTCTTCCATAGGGTCCTCCAAAAATGACCGATGAACTTCGTATCCCTGTCCGAGACTATGCTTCTCGGCAATCCATGCAATCTGACAATTTCTTTGAAAAACAAGTTTGCGATGTGGGTCGCATCACTGGTCTTATGACACGGAACAAAATGTGCCATCTTCAAAAATCTGTCCACCACCACAAAGATAGAATCCACTCCTCTTTGCGTTCTCGGTAAACCCAAAACAAAATCCATGTTAATTGCCTCCCATGGTCTCTCAGGTATAGGCAATGGCTGATAGAACCCTGTGTTCTGTTTTCGGCCCTTCGCATGTTGACATATCCTGCACCTATCAACAAACCTCTTTACGTCTGCTCTCATGCCTGGCATAAAATATGATTCGCTCAGCTTTGCGAATGTTTTGTCATGTCCGAAATGACCTGCTAAGCCTCCGTTGTGCTTCTCCTTCACCAAATTCTCTCTCATGGAGCAATTTGGAATGCACAATTGATTGCCCTGAAACAACAATCCTTCTTGGATCATGAAATCAATCCACGGGCTCCGATCCCTGAGAACTGGATTCTCAGCTGCCTCGTATGCTTCTGCAAAATCTGCATCACCTGCATACATATCTTTCAGATTTTCAAAACCCAGGGTTTTGACTCCGAACTCCTCCAGCAGCAAACATTTCCTGCTCAAAGCATAAGCTACTTTGTTAGCAGTCCCTGAAATGTGTTTGATCACAAATGTAAAATTCTACATGTACTCTACCCATTTCGCATGCTTTTGATTCAGCTTCTCCTGCTGACTCACGAACTGCAATGCGTGATTATCGCTGTACAAAACAAATTCTTTGGGTATCAAGTAATGCCTCCACTTTTTCAATGCCTGTATGATGGCATAGAACTCTTTATCATATGTGGAGTACTTCAACTTTGCATCATCCAGCTTCTCGCTGTAATATGCAATAGGTCTATCATCCTGACTCAGGACCCCTCCAACAGCATACCCACTGGCGTCACATTTCACCTGAAATGTTTTCTGAAAATCTGGCAGCACCAGAATTGGCTGCTCTCTAATCTTTCGCTTCAACAGATTGAAGCTCCTTTCAGCCTCTGTTGTCTAATGGAAAACTTTATGCCGCTTCTTCACCGTGTCCATCATCGCGGCGCTAATTCCACTGAAATTTCGAATGAATTTCCGGTAGAAACTAGCCAGTCCATGAAAACTCCTTACCTCGAAAATGTTTCTCGGCGATGGCCAATTCCTGATTACTTCTACCTTCTCAGGATCCATATTCAATTCATTCGTCGAGATTACAAAACCCAAATAAATGAGTTATGTCTGCATGAACGAGCACTTCTTCAAATTGATCAGCAGTTTCTCCTGCTGTAGCCTTCTCATCACAATGGCTAAATGCCTCATATGTTCAGCCTTGGTCTTGATGAAAATCAATATGTCGTCCAGATATACGACCACAAATTTGCCAATGAATTCCCGCAGGACTTCATTCATCAGCCTCATGAATGTGCTTGGCGCGTTTGTTAACCCAAAGGGCATGACCAGCCATTTGTACAAACCTTCGTTTGTTTTGAATGCTGTCTTCCATTCATCTCCTTCTCTCATCCGGATCTGATGATATCCGCTCTTGAGATCAATCTTCGAAAAGTAATTTTCCCCACTTAGGCAATCCATCAAGTCATCCATTCTCGGCAGTGGAAATCTGTACCTGATGGTGATTTTATTTATTGCCTTGGAGTCTGTACACATTCTCCATCCTCCATCCTTCTTCGGACTCAGTACTGTCGGAACAACACACGGACTAAGACTCTCTCTGACCAGTCCTTTATCCAGCAGATCCTGTACCTGCCTTTTGACCTCCTCGTTCTCCTGAGGTGTCAACCTATACGCCGCCTTATTTGGAAAACTTGCTCCAGGTATGAGGTCAATGTGATGACTCACACTCCGCATCGGTGGCAACGAACGAGGTAGTTCGTCCACGATGATATCAGCGAACTCTCCCAACAGTTCATGAACCTCCTCTGGCAAGTCATCCACTCTTGTGCTTGTCAGGACAATTCTCGGCTTCCTGACAACAAAGAATTGTGGATCTTCATCCTTCTCCAGCTCTGTGAGAAGTTCTTTCCCACTCATGAGAAGTATCGTGCTGGCTATTTCCGGTTTCACTTCCTTATTTTTTATGGGCAACAACATATGTGTTTTCCCATCCTTCTCCAAGGTGTATGTGTTCATTCTCCCATCATGAACAACATTTCTATCAAACTGCCATGGTCTCCCCAATAATACATGACAGACATCCATGGGAATGACATCACACATAATTTTATCTCTATATGCACCCATTTTAAATTCAACCAAGCATTGTTTTGTAACACTTACTTGGTGTCCTTTCTACAGCCATGACACTTTGTATGGAATCGGGTGTCTGTTCGTTTCCAGCTCCAGCTTTTCCACCATCTCGGTTGAAACGAGATTATCGGTGCTTCCGTTGTCCACTATGACCTTGCATTTCCAACCCTTGGTCTTGCAAGTCGTCCTAAACAGTCTGCATCTTTGCGCTGTGTCCTCCACCTCTTTCTCAGGTTTTAACAGAACTTTGTGCACTGTCAGTGACTTCCCACTTCCAGTGTCTTCATCCTCATCATCACGCCTCTGTGCCTCAGTGATGTGGGCTTTTCCTCTGTCCGACTTCCTGTCTGGACAGTCCACGGCCTTGTGTCCGTCTTTTCCACATGTGAAACATGTGATAACTCCTCCACGGCCTCTTCCTCTACCTCGGGTACGAGGAAATACGTTGGTATCAGCATATTCCCCTTGTTGATCATCTTGCTACCTCCTCGGCTCAACGTATTGTTGCCTTTGCTGTGAGGTTCCACCTCTCTCAGCTTTTCCCTGAGGCCTCTTCCAATCCTCCTTGGGCTTCTTAGCCCTTTCCTGGGCAACAACTTTGCCTCTTGGCTAGCTTCTGCCTCGCCCTCGCTGTCCCTACTTGCGGCTCAGCTTCTCCTCAGCTTTTAGAGCCATCTGGTACGCATCCTCAACTGTTCGGATGGTAACCATGCTTAGCTCGTCCTAAATGTCATACCTCAACCCATTCAGGTATCTCGCCACTTTTTCATCATCACTCTCTCGATGACCAGCTCGAATGTTGAGCCTGTAAATTCTTCGGTGTATTCTTTCACCGTCATCAACTTCTGTCTCAGGTTCTGCATCCGCCTGAACAGTGTGATCTGGTAATCTCTGGGGATGAACTTCGCCTTCATCTTAGCGATCATCCAATCCCAGCTCTTAATCTTTTGTTTTCCTTTGCAGCGCCTATCAGCCTGCAATTCATCCCACCATAAGGCTGCATGTCCTTTCAATTTTGTAACAACATGCCTCACCTTCTTGTCCTCTTCGATGTCTTTGTAATCGAAGTAGGTGTCAAGTGCTCGGATCCAATCCAGCAACTCCTCAACATTTAGACTCCCCTCATAGACGGGAATGTCCATCTTGGTCTTTGAGCTCATTCTGGCAATGGCTCTGATCAACCTCTCTGTTGATGCATCCTCTACTGAGACCTCTTCTGCATCGTGTCCAGCTTCCTCTTCGACCTCGGAATCGCTGACCTCTCCAGCGCCAATTCCGCGTCTCTGCGCAGTCTCCATCTCCTCCATCCTCGCTCGGAGATCTCGCATCTGACGCTCCATCTCTGGATTCCCTGCTGGCCTACCCCTCCTTCGGGCATCCCTGTCCTCACGATCAGGTGACTGCCTTTCTCTTCTAGGCGGTGTAGTGTCCCCAAGGCCGAGCCCCGTTACAGATCATGTTATATGCAAAGAATTGTAAATATGTTCTATAGGCTGGTGAGAGGAGTTTTGTATAAGCTGTAAGATTATGAGTTTTGTTAGGCTAGGGAGCCTAAGTGTTGAAGGCCAGGAGCCTGTGATATACTTGTATGTATGCAGGTCAATTAATAAAATATAAATACCGCCAGTGCAGACCGACCACGATGAAAGAGTGATGGGGGACTGAGCGTCCATAGATTGGGCAAGGAACTAAGGGCTGGAAGATGGGAAAGGGGCTGAGTGAGGAGCCTAGGGGCTAAGCCTAGGGGGCTTAGGCCTGGAATAATATTTTATTATTATTATTCCTAAAAATCCATGTGCACGTTATTTTATCCTAA
>ML782327.1:705196-745060 GCA_009831015.1 Picea engelmannii | reverse complement strand
ATATCAACCTCATGTGCATTTAGATGTTAAAATTATGCTTTGATTTATGGTTTTATAATCAAGTTGAAAATAGAGTTTTTAGAATAAAATAGAGTTTTATTTAGGTTTCGTTTGACAAGGATTTTGATGGATGGATGGATTTACTTCCATTTTTTGAATCATAGCTTGCTTATCTTAGTTTACGTGGATTTCATTTACTTAATATTGGTTAATGTAATTGTCAATTTACTTTTTAATATCATGTTTTTAAATTTCTATTTTTAGTCATTTTCTTATCATAGTTTGAATAATTAGAGTAGACATAGTATAGTTTCATTTCACGCCATTTCCTTTCATAGATTAAAATGCAATTAAATTTCTTAGTTAAATAATGATGATCTCGTTATGTTGTTGATGGTTTATACATGAATATGCAAGGTATTTAACATTACTTTTATCATGGCTGAGTTTTCATTGGATTGTTTAATCCATACCTTTCATTTTTCCATTGAGATTAGTGTTGAGCTTATGCCGTTGGAGTTGTCCATTGTTGTCAAGTGTCAACGAGATATCATCCATCACCACCAAAGGCATTCACACAACCACCAACATTATATTTGAATTGTCATAAGTTAAAAGAATAGTTTTCATGCTTTCATAGCTTAGGAAATAGTTTTATTTGCTGCTATAGGATAGATAGACTTTTCTTTGATAGATTAGATAGCATTTTGCTCAAGAATTAGTTGTTAGTCTTTCTTTCTTTCAATAGACTAGATTTCCTTTCATGCATTGCATTGAGCATTTAAATTCCCTTTCATGCAAGAGAAATAGTTTTGCATTAGGCATTTAGTTCACTTGCCTCTTAGGCTAGATAGTTGTTCAATGAGAAGTTTTACTTTGATTGCTTGCAGTGGATAGTTGTCTTTACTTACTTGTCTTTTGATTTAGTAGGTTAGTTAGGTGTCTTTGCTTGCTTGTCTATTTGCTTTAATAGGTTAGATAGGTGCTTTTGCTTACTTGCTTATTTATTTTCTTTCATAGGGTAGTTGTTCATTGAATGTAGATTGGCAAGTTAAAGAAGTTTGCTTTTGTCATTTTCTTATTATGCTTAGTAGTTTGTTTTTGCTTATAGTTGAACTAGTTTGCTTTACATAGGGTTTTACTTGCTTTATTAGGAACTATCCATCGATCCTTGGCCCAAAAGTACTTAGGTTACCTAGCTTCAAGTTGCTTAGTAGGGTTTTATCATTAGATAGGTTTTCTTGAGTATATTAGCCTTAGATAGTTGCTTTCATTAGTTAGATTATACTCCTACCAACCTTTTACCTTTGGCATATATTTTGCTACAACTCTAAGTTTACTTACCCTGGGTTGAAAATTTAATTGAGGGTAGTTTATTGTCTTTTTTAGTACATATACATCACCTAACACATTGTTCGAGCCATTTCCTGTGTAATTATCATCCATTATGATAATGTTCCTTTGTCTCTGAACCACTTTTTGAACCAATCTATAAAATCCATTCTCTCGTCCACGATCATATATCTTTCCAAACCTGTTATGTGTTCTTATGAATACATCTATGCCCATATTGTCCAAGACTCTACTTGCACAACTGTCCATAATGTTGACCCATTTATCACTATACTATCATGAAGTCTTGATTAATCTATCAAGCTGCACTTTTGCTAACTGATTGCTCTGACTCTGTCTTCTCAAACTCTGTAAGTTGCTCCAAGGATGGTTCTTTGGTCTGTCACAACTATCACATAGGCTCCCCCTGTCTAGTATTCATATTACTTGGGAGTCTCTAAGCCGGATGGCTCAGAACAATTCTTTCTCTGATGTGTATTCATCATCATTTTCATTGGTAGATTCATCATTATTTTCATTGGTAGATTCATTATCTCTCTGAGCTCTGACTTATTTCTTTCTGTTTATGGATTCATCTTTCACTACAATGTCTGAAAGTACAATCTCTTGAACCTGTTCCTTATTTACATGTCCTTCCTTTCTTTCAATTATTTTCTAAACATTTCTATATCTGACATCTTTCTTTTTCTCTATAGAATTTTCTTCATCTCGTTTTATTGTCAATCTTGTAATCTCTGGTACCTGGTCTTTGTTCACCTTTTCTTCATGTTTTCTTATCCATACTTTCTTATATCTGATATCAGTATTCTCTTTCATGGAAGTATCGATCATGTTTCTACAATCACTGGCTATGTGTCCATAGTTATGACATTTGTAACACTCAATGTTATGTGCGACCACATAGGCACTTCTTGCTTGGAAATTTCTTTTATAATCCCTTCAATCTGCAGCCTTATGTCCAAAGTTAGTACAATAAAAGCAATTAAGATAAAATAAATTTGCATACCTGGGAGTGAATGATCTTCTTTGTGGCGTAGTCCTTCTGAATTTTTTCCTTGACTATTCATGATCATGATTGAAGCTTCTTTGTGGCTTGAACATGAATGGTCTTCTTGAAGATGTATCTTCAATGGTTTTCTTAGATTTTGGTTGACCACGATTCCTTCCTTTGAGTACTTCTGCATAACTCTTTCTATTTTCCTCATTCTTCTTTTCTAGCAACCTAGAGTGGTTCTCTTCATTCTCTATAACTGATGTGGATGTTTTTGTCTCTTCAACGTTCTTGTTGAGCTGGATGATTTTACTTCTCAATGTGACAACTTCTTCTTCAAGCTTCTCAACCTCTTCTTCTTTCTTCATTATCTGAGACTTCATGTCTTCTTTTGTTCTTTTCGCTTCTTCAAGATGAATTTTTAATGTGATTATTTATTCTTCATGTCCATTCTCTTCTTGACCAAACTTTGCCTCAAGTTGGTTTAGATCGTTAGTTCTTTCCTTAAGATGATCTGTAAATATCTTCTCTCTCATTTTTGCTTCTTCTTTCTGTGCTGCTATGTTGGTTTCCAAACACTGCTTTTGATATTCAAGTTTTTCTTCGATCTTTCTGGATTCTTCTAGCTGAGTTCTTAAGTTCTTGATGACTTGTTGGACTTCTTAAAAAATGTGAACACTTTTCCTTTGTTTCATCAATTCTTTCTTGAGTGAATTATTTTCTTCTCTTAGTTTATCTAAAGAACTAATCAATTCTTCTTCATAATTGTTTTTCTGTCTCATTTCCTTCATGGCATTCTATTTCAAGATGTCCATGTTTTTCACAATTAAAACAAAACAACATACCTCTGGTGATTAAGTACTCTTCATCTTCTGAATCTACTTGACATGGTGAACATAATTCTTCTTGATTTGTATCTGCATCTTCTTTGACATTTTCTAAATCTAGGATGGGTGACAAATATATGTCATGTAACTTATCCCAAAGTTCTTTTGCTGCTGAACATTTACCAACATTTTCTCTTACCGAATTAGGTAATCCTTCCCAGATGAAATCCATTGCTATTTTGTTATTCTTCCTCAATTCCTTCTTGGATGCAGTCTTTTCCCTTTTTGAACTATCATATCTTGTAACAATTGATAGCCAAATATAATGTCCTTATGCCTGTAAAAATTCTTTCGTCCTTATCCTCCACATCTCATACTTAAACCATTCTGACCATTAAACATTGGTACTCCATTCTGAGAATAATCCATGATCTCCTTCCAGTGGTTAAACTGTTTCCTCAAGGAACCAACTCTGATACCAATTGTTGGATTACTGAGAGGGGTGGTGAATCAATAATATAGAAATTTAATCCTTTTTAACCATATAATCCAAGAGTTATATCAATGTATCATTATCATCCAATAACTGTAGAGAAAATAAGCAATAAACAAATGAACAATCATACACATACACAGTACACCAGTGTTTTACATGGAAACCCAAAGAGGGAAAAAACCACAAAATGATTTTTCTTATATGTCTTGAAGAATTACATTCATTGGAAGCACCAACTTCCTTTATTTTCCAACTACAACTGGAAGGAGGCTCCAACTCCCTAGTTTCTCAGGCTACAACATGAGGGAATCTCCAACTCCCCAAGTCTCTGGCTACAACCCCCTATGTTCTCCGGCTACAACTGGAAGGTGGCTACAACCACATGTCCTTTCCCTGTCCAATCGCCCTAACGTATAATTAGAATGATGGAACCACTATCATTCTATCACTGTGAGATATACTATTGTAAGCCTGTACCAATCAACCTGCACCAAATAACCTATACTAATAACCTGGACCATGCATCAACATGTACCTCAACCCGTACCATAAACAAGTGCATAAGTCATGCATCAACCTGTACCAAACAACTTATAATCAACCTATACCATAAACAAGTGCATCAATCATGCACCAACATGTACTTCAACCTGTACCATGAACAAGTGCATCAACCATGCACCAAACCTGTACAAATAACCTGTCACAACAACCCGTCACAACTTGTTCAAACAACCTATCACAACAACATGTCTCATCAATATTACCAACCAAATCATATCTATTCACCAATATCAATCACCAAGACAAATCTTAAAGATGTGCATCAACCAAGCATAACACAACAACTCATAATCATCACCAAGATCAATATGTGCTTCTAATAATACAAGTATGCTACATCATCCATAAACCATGTGTCAACAATACTACTAACAAGTTCCTCCAACCATGTACCAATCATGTATCAACTATGACTCATTAAAATGTACCAACATCATCAACTATACACCTCGTGTATGTGCCAACTCACCAACTACTTGTCTCAACCACGTACCTGACATTTACCTCAACCAAATGCCCTCATCAATTTCATCATCCAACTCTGATTTGTAACTATGTAATAGACCTGGTGTATATGATCACATACCTGCAAACCTTCCCTAAATTTAACAACAAGATACTAGTAGTTTCATCAAACTTTTCTTTAGTCTCACATGACTAGTTTTGGATTAGTGAACAACTCTAACTTGAAATAATCATAACTTTGTACCTGTAATGAATAAAGATCTGAAACTGATACATAATTTTCTTTAGTGTGTTTTATGCAATTCCTCTAGGTTTCACTACTTGGAATCTCTTGGAACAAGAGTTATAGCAAAAATGACATACCTTGCTGAATTTTGGCTTATTCTAGAGAGCGACCTTGTAGATCATGCCCCACACGTAATATTTGTTGAATTGATCTGAAACTATTACAAAACATACTACAGACTATAATCTAACCAAAAAATGTGGTCTTACAGAATTTGGATCTGTTATGAAGAAGTTATGATGTTTTTACCCGAAACACATGTTTTAGACTAGTTTCAGGACTAGTCACAAACCCTATTTTCCACAGAGTGTAACTCCAAAAATACAACGATCCACAAGCTGAATTTTTTACCACAGATACTTGGATATGTTTCCTCAATGGAAAATCAATTTCACGGTCTGACTCATTCTATAAAAAAATTTATTTCGAAAATGGTGAGATGACCTGTAAATAACATACCTTAGAAAGCATCATCAAAAGAATTTATCCTTCCTTGAATTCCGACCTTCTTTTTTTCACCTTCCCTAAGAAATTAAGCTTATATATCCTTTGGTTACCTCAGAAACCTATAGATATTCAATATTCTCAAGTGTAATAAAAAATGAGAGAGCCTTGCCTCTTATTTATACTCTCCAAGTAGCTTCCTTAAAAACATCTTCTAGGTCACTTTGCCCACTTTCCTTATTTTAGGTTAACCCACTTCTAATTTCTCCATTAAATTTGTTATTTAAATAATTTATTTTGTATTCACTTTTAATTATAGTACACTCATCACTTCAATTTATTATTTACCTTTTAAAATCTCTTAAACCACTTTGACTACTTTGACCTTTTCGGGCTTCTAGATGACATATGAGGGTCCTCCAACTTTGTAAGACCATAACTCTCAAACCATGTAGAGTTATGTGATGTTCCACATACCACTAGAAATGGAATGACATGTACTATACATATAGAATAGTATTACCTGGAAATATATCAAAACTCATACCATTCTCCATCAAACAAACTTGGGTCCATAACCCAAACCTGGGTTCTCCAACTTCTCATGGCCATAACTCTCTAACCGTGAGGAGTTATGTGATGTTCCACATACCACCAGAAATCGAATGACATGTAATATCCATATAAAATAGTATTATCTTCAAATATATTAAAACTCATGCCATTATACATGAAACAACCTTGGGTCCATTACCCAAACCTTTTTGCTACTAGAATTCACTACCAGACTTTCTCCAAGGGTTGACATAAATCACTAAGGGTTGACATCAATCTACAATATCACTCTCCAATGGTTGACATCAATGACAACCAACAATCCATACCAACTATCCATCAACCTAAGCCAGCTATCTGACAGCTTCCACCAACACCACTTTCACTACAACAATTGAAGAAAATGTTTGAAACTTATACTGTCAAAATCTAGAGAAGGACGCATGAATCAAAGAGATATAGGAATAACTCAAGAAGATGAAGATAGATGAGAGAATTTTGTAAAGCTTCAAAGCTAGTGCAGAGAAAGTCAAGGAATAACTAGAAGATGCCACCGTAGATATGTATTCCCACCTACACTTGTTTCAATAGATAGCAACCACTATTATAGAACAACATAGGCTAGTGCATGCCAAAAATACTCATTTCAACACTATCGTGGAATGAATAGGAAATATTGAGAAATGGATCGACGAGAATCTGGATGCGCCAGTTGAGCTTCCGGGCCCCTCAAGCATAGACATAAATTTTGATCTCGCTTCACTAGATCACCACCAACAAGATGGGCAAAGAGTATATAGAGAGACAACCAACTCAATGACAATTTGTTCATGAAAGTGTTGTCTCCCTCCCTTGGAAGAACTTGGAAATACTCTCATTATGGAACAACTGTTAGAGAAGGTACAATAGAGTACAAGTGACATGCGATAGATAATTGAATCGGTCTCCAAGGTGACAATGGACTTGATTGAACAACACCTCATTCAATCCACCAAATCCAACACCATGATCTAGACATTCATGGACACCCTAGCAAAAGACACATAGACTCTCAAGGACAACATGACCATGCATGAAGAGGCTCTCGAGGGGTTGGCATATTTCTGGATCATATCACTTTAGGATCAGTTAGAAATATGGATTACCTACATCTACGATAAGAACAAATAGACAAGACGTAACAACTAAATTCGGATTTGTTGTTAACTATATCTTATTTTGTCTTTTTCAAATCTCTTTCAGTTTCATCTTTTTCCTCACATGTGTCAAACAACTAGTAAGGGAAGCTGAAAGGTCTTTTGTATTTGATTATTGAGGAGCCCAAGCAGGAATTTTCAGGAGTTAGTAATAATTTTATAAATAATGGAAGAGACCCATTTTGAGGAGGCTCTTAAAGCTTTATATAAACTTTAGAAACTACTTTATGAGAAACTACTTGGTTAACTAATATAACTTTTTGATAGAGAGAAAACTTATGTGTGTTGTTTGTTGTGAACTACTTCCGACATAATGTTTGTTCTTCACTTGGGCTGTAAGAACATGTTTGCTTATAGACTTTTCTGAAGCAGTTAATGTTACTCTTACATTTTTTGTTATTCTTTCTCATATTTAATGTCTTGAGCATATGAGTTGTTGATGTATGCAGAAATATGACTTAGACTTTTATGGTTATACATTTGTGTGCATGTGTTATCTAACTTTGCACCTTCATGACATCTATATGAATGGGGTGTTTTGCAGAGTTTAGTTTCATTTTATCTCATTCGGTTACTACAATTCACTCCTAGCTAAGGTGGGATAAATTAGAGTAGATTAGTTTTGTTTTATGCATTTAGATAGTGTTCATCTATATCTTTCATTTGCATAAATATTCATCCACCCAACATTATAACCAGTAATGACAACCGACCCAGAATATGGATGGGTCTCCTAAACCAAACAATGCATAGTCTGATTGGGATTGTGTACTGGGGAGTACCCCTTACTCGTGTAGGGAATTTATGTCCCGTCAACACAATCATTCTCTTACATTTAGGCACATAATATAAAAGACTTAGGAAAAAAAAGGCAAAGAATTATGGTGCTCTTTAATCTACTTCAAAAATGTCATGACACCCAATATAAACTTTGGGAGTGGTTGGCAAGAATGGGGGCCCTAAAGAATGGAGGGAAACAATACATAGGTTATATGAGCATGTAAAAACTAGAATTAGGGGTACAAAGTGACTTGACAATGACATTGGGGTGACATACGATTGCGTCCTCTCCCCTCCCCCACACTAATCGGTCTCTACATAGATGAATTGAAAGAGTGAATCAATAGGAAAATTGGGGTGGGTGGGCATGAACATGAACATGGGAAAAACTAAGATAGTAATATTTTCTCTCAAAAGAAGATAAAAAAAACAAAAATCGTTGTCAAAGTGAATTGCTAAAGATAACCCAAACTAGAAGTATTTGTGACTAGATTTCAATGAGAAGCTAAGTTAGAATACATGCACAATGAAAAAGTTATAGAAAGAGAGAAAAGATATTTTCCTGCTCCAAAATAAATGCATGGAAATATAGATTTGGGATTGCAGAATCTTACTCTCTTTTAAAAACTCACAACCCAATACTCCTATCCAAAATAAATGCATGGAAATATAGATTTGGGATTGCAGAATCTTACTCTCTTTTAAAAACTCACAACCCAATACTCCTATATAGATACCGATTATGGGGGCCAAGCATACCTAGAAACAAATGGAACTAGTTTTGACTAGTGCAAGAACACTTAAATCACATGTTGCCTAAGAGTAAAATAAAAATCCCCTTATGTGATACTTCTACTTCTGGCCAAGACAAGAATATACTTCTTATCCGCTCATGGCAAGTGTATGCAGGTACTCCTTTCCACGATAAGGTGGTAGTGGATGAAGGTATTATTTTAATACTCATCATGAATCTAAACTTAAGATCTCGTCCTTTTCATTGAAGTGTTGAGCGTGGAAAAAATTCACTGTAACCACAATTCTTAACTAATTTATTTTAATTACAAAATTTAGCCCGCTTTAATTAGTTGTCTTAGGGGCAAAGATTAAGACAGCAAAATTTGTCAAAAGTGGTTATGGTCAAACTTCACTATAAAAGGATAAAATGCTGACGTACTTGATAACCATCTTACCTGTAAATGATTGCTTGCTACATGAAAAGAAGCAAATCAAGCGGATGCTCATGGTATAAATTTGACAGTTTTTTCTTAAAATTGTTCTTAGTATAATGTAATTGTATCATATGGAATATAATACCATTAAAATATAAATATAAAAGTTTAACAGATTACTTTGATATCGTAGTTTAGACTATTTTAATTTTGAAAAGTCAATAGATCTAATCACTGTACATAAATAATTTGCCAAATACTAAATAAAATACATGCAATGATGCCAAAATTGCTACAACCTAAAGGAAAAGGAAAATGAAAAAAATAATTAATATTCAAATTAAATTCACTGCTCAATAATCACTAACAATTTTAAAAATTGTTAACCACTGAACAGAGTAAAGTCACTTGTTAACCACTAAACAGAGTAAAGTCACAGCATGTGAGAACAAATGAATATAAACTTGCAGTATTTTAATTATTAGTAAAAAATGTTGTCAAAATTAAGAGTAATTTTAGACTTTTTACTTTTTCAAAATATCTTATTTTATTGTAAATGAGACAAGTTAATTTGAACACAATTGAAATTTATGGAAACTTTTTAATTAAACTGAACATACATCTCACACCTGTTTTTCTTTTGACATAATTGACTCTTGAAATTTATGGAATTTTTTTAAACAATATTGACTGTTGAATTTAATGGAATTGAGCGTTGAATTTATGGAATTGAGTGTTGAATTTTTCTTTGAGAGAATTAATGTGTCCAGACTGCATGCACGTTCAAATCCTGTTAGGGACAGCGGAAAAAATTCGAGAACGCAGTGAGGAGTTAGGCCTATGGACAGTCATGGAGATAATTCTTATTGAGCGAGTTCAAATCTTGTTAAAAACCATGGAGACAAAAAAAAAACTTAACGTAGAGAGAAGTCAAGCCTTGTCATAGATTTGGAGAGAAATTTATCCACGCAGGTTTAAATCCAGCTGGCGAATGAACATTCTGATTTCTTTGCAAATATTACTGTGTTCATGGGAATATAATATGTTGCGTTGCATGGGGTTCTATGGTGTAGTGGTTAGCACTCTGGACTTTGAATCCAGCGACCTGGGTTCGAATCCCGGTAGGACCTATAATCATAGTCATAAGTCTAAATGTTTAGCCGTTGCAAGTTAAATCAATCCATCCACACATGGCTAGCGCCAGCAATATTAATCCTCCAACTTTTGCTGATAATCTCCAGTGAGATTGTCTTTTCTGTTTTATGCCAGCAGTCTCTTTTTTCCTGTTTTATGCAAACAATTCTATATGTAGTTATTGATCTTTCCGGTCGTTATCGGCTACGGGGATGTAGCTCATATGGTAGAGCGCTCGCTTCGCATGCGAGAGGCACGGGGTTCGATTCCCCGCATCTCCACTGACTGGATCAGTATTGATACTTTCTTCAACAAACGTTGATTGTTGTCAATCTCTGTAATTTAATTGATATCTACTCGACCATTTTTTTTTATTTTTATATATTTTTTTTGACTAAGGGAATTGGCAATGGACACAGTATCGTGATACGGGGTCGAATCCTGTCAGCTACATTATAACCCTTAGGAAGAAAGCAGTATTATATTTTTTTATGACTAAGGGAATTGGCAATGGAAGCAGTATCGTGACACGGGGTCGAATCCTGTCAGCGACATTATAAGTCTTAGGAAGAAAGCAGTATCGTAACACAAGGTCGAATCCTGTCAGCTACATTATAACCCTTCGGAAGAATTGCACAGCGAACAAACACTTCTCCAGATAAATCAAAGTTTGAATTCATACTTTGAATAACAGCACAAACACCTTAACAATACGTTCACAAGCCACATTTTTTTTTTTTTTTATGTTTTTATGACTAAGGGAATTGGCAATGGAAGCAGTATTGTGACACGGGGTCGAATCCTGTCAGCTACATTATAAGTCTTAGGAGGAAAGCAGTATCGTGACACGAGGTCGAATCCTGTTAGCTACATTATAACCCTTAGGAAGAATCGCACAACCAGCGAGCACTTCTCCAGATAAATCGAAGTTTGAACTCATAATTTGAATAACTGGCAATGGACGCAGTATCGTGACACGAGGTTGAATCCTATCAGCTACATTATAACCCTTAGGAAGAGAGCAGTATTATATTTTTTTATGACTAAGGGAATTGGCAATGGAAGCAGTATCGTGACACGGGGTCGAATCTTGTCAGCTACATTATAAGTCTTAGGAAGAAAGCAGTATCGTGACACGAGGTCGAATCATGTTAGCTACATTATAACCCTTAGGAAGAATCACACAGCCAACAAGCACTTCTCCAGATAAATCGAAGTTTGAACTCATAATCTGAATAACAACACAAACACCTTAACAACACGTTCACTAGCCACATTTTTATTTTATTTTTTTATGTTTTTATGACTAAGGGAATTGGCAATGGAAGTAGTATCGTGACACAGGGTCGAATCCTGTCAACTACATTATAACCCTTAGGAAGAAAGCAGTATCGTGACACGAGGTCGAATCCTGTCAGCTACATTATAACCCTTAGGAAGAATCGCACAACCAGCAAGCACTTCTCCAGATAAATCGAAGTTTGAACTCATAACCTGAATAACAACACAAACACATTAACAATACGTTCACTGGCCACATTTTTTATTTATTTATTTTTTTATTTTTTTATGACTAAGGGAATTGGCAATGGAAGCAGTATCGTGACATGGGGTCGAATCCTGTCAGCTACATTATAACCCTTAGGAAGAAAGCAGTATCGTGACACGAGGTCGAATCCTGTCAGCAACATTATAACCCTTAGGAAGAATCGCACAGCGAACAAACACTTCTCCAGATAAATCGAAGTTTGAACTCATAACCTGAATAATAGCACAAACACCTTAACAATACGTTCACTGGCCACATTTTTTTTATATTTTTTTTTATTTTTATATTTTTTTATGATTAAGGGAATTGGTAATGGAAGCAGTATCGTGACACGAGGTCAAATCTTGTCAGCGACATTATAACCCTTAGGAAGAATCGCACAACCAACAAGCACTTCTCTAGATAAATCGAAGTTTGAACCCATAACCTGAATAACAACACAAACACCTTAACAATACGTTCACTGACCACTAGACCAAATCCCATGGACCATCGACCACTATTTTTACCAATAACTATGAATTTTTAAAATTTTCCATATGAACCCCATTAGATATAAATAACATGAAGCATTGAATAACCCATTTAGAACATTATTATACCTGCCGATAGGCATGGTATATAGCTTTGAGTTAGGCTTGACTTTCTATTAGTTCATGGTTGACCATAAAATATACACCCCTTTATCCAAAGTTTTAAAAAATAATTATTTATTTTAAATTTTAAATCTCATTTATGTAATATTTTATTGGCCAAAAACTTTGAAGTCTTATTGTTGCCTTCACTTCCCCCAATGTAATTGTAATAAATATTTCTTGTTATATATATATATATATATATATTGTCAAAAGTTGGGGGCCCATCTTGTTAAATAAATAACCCTTTCTTTTTTGGCATGGATATGCATTTTTTTTTTTTGTTCTCATTTAATGGGTACCTTTTTCCTAGGCACATTTAAATAAAATAAAATAATATTTTGTGGGTAGGATTCAAATGGATGACAATTGTACTTTTTCTTTCACAATTATTTGAGTGCTAAAGTTAAAATAAAATAATATAATATTTTGTACAATTCAAAGTTGATGGCATTTGTATTGGTTTTTTTCACAATTTTTTTAAGGGTTAAACTTAAATATAAGTTTTATTTTTATATTACAAATTTTGAGTGTTAACCTTAAATATAAGTTTGAGCGTTTTACAATGTATAATCTAAATGTTTTATGAAATTGAGTTTTTTTAAGATCATTCAAAATAATGTGAAGGGATATTGGTTATTATACCTGCCGCTTGCGGTGGTATATAGTATTGGATATGCTATTGATCATCTATTAGCTGGGGTTTGACTAAAATAGTTTTGAACATTTTTAAAGGTATACCATTACAATTTGATTTTTTTAATTATTTTAAAACATTCTTCTAAATTGTGATTAGTTGTTCAAATGCATCTCTTATTGTCGCGGCTGTGGAAGGATCTTCAACGGCTGCAGAAGGATCTTCAATGTCCTTTAATGAGATGAGGCTCAACGTCCTTTAATGAGATGACGCTTGTCTGCCATATTCAATAAATGAATTTGTTATTCATCTCGACACATGCGGTGGATTCAATACAACTATTGTTTTATTTTATTATACCTGCATAACGACAGGTATACGTTGCCATGCAGCTTTGTTTTTAATGAAACATTGTTTACTATTTATTTCGGCATGGTCACAGTGGTATTAAAAGTCCTTGGGCAGGTGTGGATGGATTATCTGACTGAAATAAACAGTGTTCCTGAGAGCAACATGTCATTTTAATTTTCGAGGATGGATTATCCAATCGTTCTTCAGGGATTTTTAGGCGTTTAGTATATTTTATCGCCCTACATTTCTCAATTACGAAGGCTGATCATGAATGATGTGTAGGCGAGGAATGGTTGGATATTCCTTTACAAGATAAAGATTTTGACAATCAATTATTTGACAAGGATATTCTAAGAAGGCGTTCAGATGTTGACAGTTTAATATGTACACAATTCGTACTTTCTACTAACCAATGTTGGGGTATAACAAAAACCAATGAAAAGTAGCCAAAATTATGTTGGCCATAATGAAATTCCTCATATCTCATACCATTGTCAAACTTCCATTTTCATATTAATGTAAAACTTCCATTTAACAAAGGCAAACAATGCTTGAATTCACTACTTTAAGGAGGGATGAGGTATCACAATGTTATCCACATGATTTGAACTAGTGATTAGATGGGATTAAAATGAACAAAACCCCACACCACAATCATCCATTGCCCTATTTCCTCCCGTTAGATCCTCACACTTACGAATTGTAGTACTATGTACTTACCTATATTATTCTCACTTGACTTTTTTTTGTTGGTGGTAAAAGTTAATAGTTTTCTCAATTGCTCAAGCTCATAGTTTGTTATATTGTGCAATAAAATAAAAAACATGCTCAAAACATGCTCAAGCTCAGAGATTGTTATATTGTGCAATAAAAGCAAAAACATCACACAAGAGATATAGTGATTTTATGTGGTAAAACCTTTAGTAGGGAAACATGTACGCGACAATGGTAATCGATATTCTTATTGATAGAAAACAAGAAGATTACAGATGCCAAGAGCGGGCTTACAATCCATTGCAAAATCTACCTCTATGGGCTACAGATTTATAATCAGTGCGAGATCCAAATATTTGGTTAATTAGTTGCGATCTGGCTGAAATCCTGCACAAGTAGACTTGGGAAACAAGTACATATGTAATGCTAGGGGATATCCTATAGCCTCATTACAACCTGTATATCTAGAGAAATGTTACCATCTAGAGAAAGGAACCCAAAAGTAAGATGGCGAACTTCTCAATGGGTTCAAGTATACAATGAAATACTTGTGCCACATTTAGTACAAACCAGATAAATAGTTTAAGCTCAGATGAACTGGTGGATACCCTACAACCACACTGAGGAAGCCATATCAATACATGGTGGCCATGCTATGAAGCTTGTATAGAGAACCAGACGCCTCCAAATTTCCCCTATTATATATGCCCCTGATTCACTATTTTGCAAACGAAGGATCGTCCTTCAACTGAGTTGAAATTTTCTCAGCAAACTTAGCAGAGGCCATCACAACAGTTAAGGAAACCCATCCCATAATTTTGTCATTCTTCCACATGTCTTCATATCTCCTAGACATCATGTGCATAGCAAATCAATACCCGAAGATGGGTTGGGCATGAAAACTGACCGACCCAACCATCCATATCTATTGCAAGGTGCTCTGGGAGCATAAGTATAGAATAAAGTATCACAAGATATGTGAGAACTACCTATCCCCATTGTATGAATTTATTTTTTGCACGCCAACCTCGTGTATGACCGACAAAGCACTAGCTGTAATCAATGCTGAAAATTTTGAAGCAGATTCAACCCTTGGTATGCTCTAATACCATGTCGAGATTTCCCTTCAACCTAGGACCAAACAGTTAGTTCCAAGCAACATATATTTACTGAATCAAAGCATAGTTAGGTTACTCAACAAAACATGCAACAAAAACATAAATGATGAAACCAAATCAAGCACATAAGAACACCAAGATTTGGGTAAACCCATGGAAAAACCCTGGAGGGAAAACCAGTCCAATGATGCTTTTATTAAGTTCAAATCAGGGCTCTCGTAATAGGGATAATGGCCCACTAAGAGAATTATACACTGCATAAAAACCTAGAAACTCTCGTGCTTCTGTATGGCCTTATACCAAAACATTTCCCAATGCATTTGTGACTTTCCATTATCTGGCCCACGAATGTCTGTGCCTTTCCATTCTCTAACCTGTGGATATCCACACATGTTTCCTCTAAGACCCAAAAATGTGTACGAAAATCCTGTATGACCTGTGGCTACTTATGCTCTATCTCCTCCTTGACCCGTGGCTACTTATGCTCTCTCTCTTCCTTGACCTGTATGACCTCTATATGGAAGTCCTTCTCCACCTATCAATATATTGAGTCACAGTCCTGTGTGATCCAACCCTCTCATCAATACTTGGATGAAATCTCTTCACCCAACTAGTGAGATCTCCTCACTCTAGTGTAAGCAAAATTCCTTCTTTGCTCCTACACCCCTTTCTAGCAAAAGACCTGCTTTGCTATCATCAACCTTGGTCTCCCACCAAGTCTCTCACAAGTGTATCTCACTCAAGTCCCTACCTTGGTCTCTCACCAAGTGACTTCCTCTCAAATTCTCTCACAAGTGTATCTCACACAAGTACCTACCATGGTCTCTCACCAAAGTCTCTTGAACTCGACCTATCTTCAAAAGTGACTTCTCCTATGCCCCAACCTTGATTTTATAATCATGAGTTACAATCTAATTATAATCTTCAAAGTGATATATGGTTGAGATTACTTCTCACATCCACTTAAGATTTAGATTACATGTTGCATGCTAAGCATGTCCTTAAATAACTCAATTCATTAATAAATACAATTTTACTTTAATTGATTCCTTCTAACTAAAGTAAACTCAAGACTAGAATATTTTCGACTACTTCCACATGCAAAACACATGCCTATGTGGAAGTACCTGTCCAATGCTACCAAAATATCAAACATCCTAACTAATTGAGCCTTCATCTTGTTCATCTCAACCATGCTTTTGATTGCTACAAGCATATCATCAACATATAATACCAAGATAATGAATATCCCATTTAAAATTTTGGAGCAAACACAATGGTCATACTCACTTCTTACGAAATTTTGGCTCACCATGAAGGAATCAAACTTCTTGTACCACTGCCTAGGAGATTTCTCTAGGACATACAATGACTTCTTGAGCTTGCGAAAGAATCTCTTCTTGTGATCCTGAACAAACCCTTTTGGTTGTTCCGTATATATCTCATCCAAATATCCATGTAAAAATGATGTTTTAACATCTAGCTACTCTAACTCAATATCAAGTAAAACAATGTGTGCTAATACTATATGAATAGAAACAATCTTAACAACTGGTGAAAAAATATCATGGAAATCAATACCTTCCTCTTGAGAGAATACCCTTTCGCTACCAATCTTTTTTTGTACCTTTTAACTTTATCATCAACACCCTTCTTCAGTTTGTAGATCCATCTTCAACCAACAACTTTCCTTCCCTCTGGGAGTTCTACCAGGTCCCATGTTTTATTCCTCTCTAAGGCATCCATTTCTTCTTTCATGACTATTTTCGATTTGGCAATTTTAGTACCATCCATTGCTTCTTGATAACGGCTAGGTTCCCCATCATCAGAAATCAAAGCCATGGATGAAACATAATCATCATACCTTTTAGGAGGATTCCTGACCCATGTAGATCTCCTTAGAGATGGTTGTGGCATTTCCAAATTTTCCTGGAAATTTCCTGCATCCTCATCCTCTTCCTCAGGAACTTCTTCATGCTCCTCAGTTTCTAAAGATGGTTGAGTCTCCAACTAAATTCATTGAATTTTTGGTACCTATGCACATTTTATTTCAACTTCTACCACATCTAATTTTATGAGAGGAGATTCATCAAATACTACACCTCTGTTAATGATCATTTTTTGGGTAGTAGGATCCTACAATCTATATTCATTAACTCCACCACCATAACCAACAAAGATGTACCTTTTATTATTATTATCCAAGGTCTAACTTAGAATGTTGATTCTTTGGAATAAGAGCATACGCCTTACAACTAAAAATTTTAAGTTTTGAATAATCATAGGGATGACATGTCCACATCTCTTCCAAAATCGTAGAATCTATTGCAATTGGCAATGACCATTTTACCAAATAGCAAGTTATAGTCACTACTTCCTCCCACAACTCTTGCTACAATTTGGAATTATTGGGCATGCCCCTTTCTCTCTCTAGAAGAGTCCTATTCATGTGTTCAACAACACCATTTTGATGAGGAGTATAAACAATGGTTTTCTTCCTCTCGATCCCAACTTCCTTGCAATAATATTAAAATTCCTTTGTCATGAACTCACCTCCATTATCTGTTCTCAAACAATTGATTGACCTGCTAGTGTTATTTTCAACCAAAGTTCTAAACTGCTTAAATACATTAAACACATTAGCTTTTATTTTCAGTAAATAAACCCACACCTTTCTAAAGTAATCATCTATAAATGTCACAAAATATGATGATCCTCCAAAAGAAACTCTAGGGGATGGCCCCCACACTTCCAAATGGCTATAATCAAGTCCATACCTTTAGTTATATGACTACTTGATTTAAAATTCTATATACATTTCTACCGATCATAAACACAATGTTTACATAACTTTAAATTCAGAGATTTTAAGCTTGGAAGTAACTTACAGTTTACCAGTACCTTGAGACCATTCTTGCTCATATGGCCAAGTATTTGATTCCATAAACAAGTAGATTCACCTGCTTCGTCAGATACCACCATTTCTTCAATTGTTTCAATACTCACTTCCAACCTGTAAAGGTTCCTAATCTTTGTAGCCTGCATTACCACCATAATTCCATTGGACATTTTCAGTGTTCCATCTTGACCAATATATTTATATCATGCAGAATCCAAAACTCCCAAAGAAATCAAATTCTTCTTAAGTTCAGGCACATGTCTTACCTCTATCAACGTCCTTACAACACCATCGAACATCTTGATCATGATGCTCCCAATTCCATCAGTTTTACAGGAAACATTGTTTCCCATAAACACAAATATCACCATCAATAACTTGGTATTTAGAGAACCAATTTCTATGTGGACACATGTGGTGACAAGCAGCGGAGTCTAACAACCATTCTTCTATATATTGAGAGGTACTACAAAATTTTAAAACATCATCATTCGTACCTGAACAAGGATCGACCAAATTTGTTTCCTTCTTAGCGACATTCTCGAATCCATGCCTCTTCTGGAAATATTCCTTGGGATGACTTGTAATATCCACCTTGAACCCTATACTCTATTCATTTTTCCATTTTATGCATTGCGTAAATAAGGAACAAACTCTAACAAAGTATCTTTAATGATGATCCATAGCATTCAAAGTTTTATTTCATATATTTACCAAATACACCATAAGAAATCTACGTCATCAATCTTATTGTAAAACATAGATAGAAGAAACAATTCCATATGAAATCATGTTTGACCAACTGGAAAAATAATTTAGTCACCAATTTGAACAGAACCCCAATGATTCTCACGGATCCAAAACTATGCGTGGATGGCCTTGTTTCTCATTGATAAGGGTTTCTACCAAAAAAACGCAAGTGTGACTTCAATCTGCACATGGATGGTCTTTGTTTCTCTTCTTTGCATGAGAATCAACCAGACTACTTCCTTCCATATGCACAAGCTTACTGCAAATGGTATCAACTCTTCTCTGCATGCAAATGACCAGCGACCAAAATCTCCTCTTTGATACCATTTATTGTGCAGCGAAAGAAAAGACATCACACAAGAGACAAAACAATTTTACATGGTAAAACCCTTAGAAGGGAAACGACCACTGGACAATTGAAAATTGTATTCTTATTGATGAAAAATAGGAATATTACAAATGCCCAAGAGCGATATTATAATCCAATGCAAAATATGCCTCTATAGGCTACAAATTTATAATGAGTGCTTCCACTCACTGAATTAAGTTTCAAACTACCAGATCCAAATATTAGGTTAATTAGTTGTGATCCAATAGAAATCTTGCACAAAAATATGTCAATGATTGTCCCTTGTTCAACATGTTATTAATGAATGTAATATAGTCGAGGACTTGTTGTACATTGTCAAACATGTTTACATCCAAAACAAACAAAATAATATACAACTTGCCAATAATTTCATCTTTCCACCAAAATGCATTTGTAATAGGTACTCCTTTTCAAGATAAGGTGGTTGTGGATGAAGATATTATTTTAATACTCTTCATGAATCTAAACTTAAGATATCATCCTTATCATTGAAGTTTTAAACATGTTGAATATGGAAAAGATCATTGTAACCACAATCCTTAACTAATTTATTTCAATTACAAAATTTATCTCACTTTAATTAGTTGTCATAGCAACAAAAATTAAGACCACAAAATTTGTCAAAACTGGTTATTGTCAAACTTCACTACATAAGGAAAAAGTGTTGATGTACTTGAGAACCATATTACGTGTAAATGATTGCTTGTTGCATGAAACGAAACGAATCAAAGGTGATCAAGGATCAAAATTGAACATGTCACAACACATCAAAAGACTCATAGCACATCACATAAGTGCCTTAAAAAAATGGCCATCCAAAAAAATTATCATTTTGCAGTTTTACCCATTTTTGAAGAAGTGCAAGGTGTATATTAAAATTTCATAAGAAGGGTTATTCTTCAAACTGCCCATCACTTGTATGTATTCAATGAGTGACACATCCATGTATAAATTTGTTAATGTTGCAACTTGTGTTGAAGTTATGATTAAGTTTTGAAGTGGGGGATCTAGAAGCAGGTGAAGTGACATGGCTTAGAAGTCAACATCCTAACTCTATGCATAGTAAATGCATGATACTACATAGAATTTTAATACTAATGGTGAAAAGAAGGAAAGACTCAAGAATCAAATGACCTCCCTTTCACACTACATTGATTCCATAATGTTTGCACAAATAAATATGTCTTAACAATATTGTATTACATTTGAATGGAAAATGAAAAAATGTTGAACTTAATCTTGTCACACAATTTGTTTTTACTTAATATTACCTATCTATTTCTATTTGTTTTCTAGAATATCATTTAATATTACCTATCTATTTTATCAAACTGATCCAGATTGGATCATTATATTATTTTTCATCTATCTTAGTACTTTTTGGGTGCAAAAATTGGAGGAATAAACTTGCAGGGCCATTTCGACAGTTGGTCCAAATTTGGAAATTTGGGTCCAAAAAACCATCTGAAATCTTCCAGGGCCATTTTGAGGCATCAAACGACACTTTTATAGAAATCTAAAGGAAAAATAACCTAAATAATAAAGATTTCAGTTATTTATCTGATTTTCCATGATAAATTGTTCTAGTGGAATATCCACGGTAGTTTACAGATCATATTGGTATAAAAGTAGGTTTTTTTTTGGGTATTTGTGGGAAGTTGCAGGGTCCAGGAATCAAATTAAAAAGTAGTCATATAAACCCTAGCCATGGTGGATGAGTCTATTCATAATAACCCTCGAGATCCAACATAAGAGAGATTTGAGTGGTTACAAGCACAAGTTGCCGAAATTAGTCACATTATGAACCTCTTGCTGGCGGCTCTAGCAAGAAATATTAGACCATTTGCAGATGATGGAGACTCTAACTAATAGAACATATCAGAGGAAAAATCAGAAGATCAAGAAGGATATAGAAAGGAGTCACAAAAAGAATCCAAGAAAGAGAAGCCAAGTTTGAGTGCCTGAACCCTTCACAGTCCTTGTTCAAGATGGAAGCGAAAGCTTACATAAATCCATACCAAGGTGAGATTGATGCATTTAAAATAAATCATTGGTTGCCACAACTAGAAGTTTATTTTGGCATTCACCATACGAATGAAGAGAAAAATATTTTATTTTCCATATTGAAGTTAGAAGGCCATGCTTTCACCTGGTGCGAAGGCCATACAAAAACACTTAGGCTCGAGGGTGATCCACCAATAACTAAGCGGGAGGACTTCAAAACCCTCATCAAGTCCCAATTCTACCCTATCAGGTAGGTATAGGACCAATGGATCTGGTGGCACTACTTCAAGAAGAGGCAGGGGTAGAGTGTACATGAGTACACTACTGTGTTAAGAAAGATGGCCATCATGTTGGATATCTCTCCCAAGAACTTAGATCTACTACTCAAGTATCTGGGGGTTTTACATAGTCATCTACAAAATTAGGTGATGCTCTTCAAGACAAGGACAATGGATGAGGTGTGTGTATAAGAATAGTACCTGGAAAACATAGTCCAAAAGAAGGGGGAAACAATAAGAAGACACTAGCCTCTACACATAAGTTCAAAGATCCCAAAAACCATTTCAATCATTGAAACATTGATGGCCATACTAAGGAAAAATGTTGGAAACTTCATCCATAGTTGAAGCCAAAGAACCACAAGAAGGACAGAAAGAAAAAAAAAACTTTTAGACACATATTCAAGCAATCAAGTTGAAAGTAGGTCCGATGTGAATGGAAATATTGTTTTCACATCTGTGCAGAAGGAGGTGAATCTGAGTATCCTTCATCACTAGGAAGAGAAGGAGATGACCAAGCTCTTCCACATCAAGATTCAGGTCAAGAAGACCAAGATAGATGCTTTGTTCAACTCTGGTTCACATGCTAATATCATAGCAGTGGATTTCATTAGAAAGTTTAGATTGTAGGTTCACAATCATCCTATCCCGTATCCATTGGTTCGAGTAAACAAGGATGCAAAGGTAAAGGTAAGAAAACAATGTAAGATTAAATTTATTATAACTACTGATTTTATTGATGAAGTGGAATTAGATGTAGTACCCCTTGATGTATGTGGACTAGTGTTTGGAAGCCCCTGCATGTATATGAGAGATGTTATCTTCATGTGGAGAGACAAACAATACCGACTGATCAACGATGGGAAGTCCTACATCCTTAACACACATAAAGGAAAGTCAAATATCTCACTACTAAGTGCCAATAAAGACAAAAAATTGATTAGTTCTAGTCATAAATATGTTTTTATTTTCTTAAGAGGGAATCAATCTGATGATGAGTCAATGAGAGTGAAGGAATACCTGGAGGGCTATACTAAAGAGAAGAAACATCAATTGGAGGAGTTTCTACAAGAATACAAAGGAATGTTCAAGGAGCCTAAAGGGCTACCACCTAAGAGGGATGTGGATGTGGAGAAAAAAATACAGTTATTTCTAGACTCCCCATTGTCAAATATTGGGCTATATAGAGAGTTTGTTCTAGAAGTGAATCAAGTGAAGAAGCAGTTGCAACAGTTGTTGGAGCAGGGTGTGATTCGACCAAGTACCTCATCTTGTGGGTCACCCATTATAATTGTATCTAAGAAGGATGGGACTTAGAGAATGTGTATCAATTACAATGCATTGAATACAATTACACCGAAGAATCGATACCCTCTTCCAAGGATCAATGATCTGTTGGACTAGTTACAACATGCCAAGTACTTCACCGAGATGGATTTGAAATCAAAATATCACCATGTACGAGTCAAACATAGTTACCAACTTAACAAGAACTCTCTATAGTTCTCATTTTTTTAGAGTGACAATTTTTACCCCTAAATCAAAAAGTGGTGCTACTAGTAGCACCTTTTTTTTTACGGTGGTTAAAATTCGGACTCATTGCGTTGACAACTAATGTCATTATGGACAAAGACTTTAAAATTTACCCTCAAATCAAAAAGCGTTGCCACCAATAGCACTGGTTTTCTTTTTAGAGTTGAAATTCTAACTTAATTGAACCGTGTCCTCGACAACTGATACCACAGTCAATAAAAAAACTAAAAATCAACTCCTAAATCATTGCTTAGATTTTTATTTTTTATTTCTTTAAATTTACATTAAAAAAATAAAAAGAATTGAAATTAAAAAAAATAATAAAAAAAAAATGAAAAAACAATTTTATATATATAAAAAGATTAAATAAAAACTAAAAAGGAAAAAAAAAAAAAATTAAAAATGTGTAAAAACTAAACGATAAAAAAAATGGGTAAAAAAATAATTTATGGCCCAAAACTTTAAAAAGTTAAAAAAAAACATAATAATTTAAATATATATATAAAAACAAACAAATCTAAAAAACTTAAAATAAAAAAAATAATACAAAATTTAAAAAAACACACAAAAAAAAATGATATAAAAAACTTAAAAAAATAAAACATAATATTAAATTTCATATTAAAAAAAAAAACTTAAAAAAAAACTTAAAATTTAAAATTTAATATATATATATATATATATATATATATATATATATATATATATATATGGGAGGGTCGCGAGCGGTGATTTCGGGCATCACCCCAGCTCCCCGCGTGCTTGGACGCGGTCCCATAGGGACACATGGGACCGCAACCAAGCACGTGGGGGAAGGGATGATGCCTGACATTGCCTCCCCTACAACACTCTAGTCAAAAGATAGTCGACGCGATGCCCGACATTGCCGGCTCGCGAACCTTCGGTCAACAGACATCCGATGTCGATTGTCTGTCGGTCGGAGGTCTGCGGGGGGGCGATGTCAGGCACTACCCCAGCCCCCCACGAGCTTGGTTGTGGTCGCATGCGATTGCATGGGACCACGACCAATCCCATAGGAGGCTGGGGCGATGCCCAACATCGCCCCCTACGACCCTCCCATATTTTGTTTTCCTGGGAAAAAAACATAATTCTATTCATAGAATAAAATTACATTTTGTAGATACACATTAGAGCATGTATTGTTGTTACTGTTGAGAGGCAATGCATATTCGTTCCTTTTACAAAAGTCAAAAAATCGTCCTCCCGGAGAGGCATGAGAGGAAAAAAGATGATCAACCCATCATCGAAATACAAAGAAGAACCAGCTAGGGGCCCAATTACATTGAAATTAGTGGCCAAGAGTCAAAGAAAAAATATCTAGTAGGAGAACATAACTAGGGAAAATGTTCATGAAGCATAAAGACTTGTAGAGTTATCTATTAGGAACATGACAATCTGTCATGATATACAATAGCATCGACATATGCACAAAAAGTATTCCAATTGAGTAACCCGTAGAGGATCATATGGTCTGTCTATATGAAAAGAGGATGAGTAGACTATGTCCGCATCCCATCCTTAGATTCCTAGATAGTCCAAGACCCAAAAGCCATCTCTATGCTTGATTTGGATAGAGCATCTACATCAAAATTTCGTTCTCTGTATACACGATGAATAGACAAAGAGTCAAAACTGTTTAAAATCCTGTCTATTTCTTCAATCAAAGGAGATAATATTATATTGTGGCAGCTTTGAAGTTTCTTGGTCTAGTTCACTACATTCAACGAATCACCAAAAATTTGTAGTGAAATCACCCCCTTTTCTCTTGCAAAAAGAATAAGTAGTTTTAAGGCTGTAATTTCAGCATAGTTATTTGATCCGGAGCCAAGCCCCATCTTTATCTTAAAGAAGTGGAAATCTGATAAAAAAAGAACCACTTTGCCACCAAAGTCTTGTCCATTGTTATGTGATGTTCCATCGAAAAAATTCCATGGAGCATTTTTGTCAACTTGTTCCTCGCCAATAACTCTTATTGGAGGAGATTCCTTTGCTTGAGGAAAGTGTTCCAAAATACTTAAGCCTTGAGCTGCAATGCACTTTGGAGAAAAAATCCTATTCTGAAAGATTATTGTGTTTCTTGCCAACCAACTTCCCTCATAGACAATCAGAGGTAAAGCTCTTAAAGTATTTTTACTAGCATTTGAAGACTAGGTTCTCCAAGCCTCCTCTACAGAAATGCCCCTCCAAGAACAGTTTAAGTCTGAGAAGGAGGAGCATTATTTCCAAACATGTATATTAAAAGGACAAGGGAAGAAAATATGGGTCACTATTTCCTCTTCATTTCTGCATAGAGAGCAACAACATGAGCCTTTTATCTTCTTTTTATTCAATCTATCCCAAGTTGGAATTTTGTTTTCTAAAATGAAACACATAAAAATTTGACTTTTCAAAGAACACCTGGACTTCCAAAGGCCTTTCCACCACCAATTTGGGTCTCTCTGAACAAAGTCAAAGTTTAAATAAATAT
Organism: Picea engelmannii; assembly: GCA_009831015.1. NCBI lineage: Eukaryota > Viridiplantae > Streptophyta > Pinopsida > Pinales > Pinaceae > Picea > Picea engelmannii. The sequence continues at coordinate 719,474 of ML782327.1, read as the reverse complement.
ACCCTAGCTTGGGTGTGTAAGTTCCATGCTCTGCATGTTTCCAAAGTAATTAATCTTCCCTATATGTGATTCTAACATGAGTATATTTCAAACCTAGGAGGTAATTTGTCCAGAATTCAACTTGATGAGCTCCCAGTCCCGCCTGGGTAACATCAAACCAACCTTGATTCCAAATTGTGGAAGTCCCAGGATCTGCTATCTGGTTTAGGTGAAAAAAACCCCTCTCCTTAATCTACTGTATAATTTCATCCAAAAGAATATGGTTTTGACCACTGCCATCCCAAGGATCTGAGCCTATTCCGACTTTGACTCCATTACCAGTCTACCATGCTAGACCCTCTCCCACCATCGAGAAGCATTTTACCACTGCTTTCCAAATGATTGAGAAATTTGTCAATTTTTTGGTGGTATTACACAACCATCCTTCCATTATATCCGACTTAATATACCTATGAGAAACCACTTTAGTCCATAGGTTTCTTTTCATAATTAAACTCAAGACTGATTTGGATGCTAAGGATTTTTCAAACAGGAAGATGTTTTTTAAGCCCCACCCTCCCAACATTTTTGGTTCAGCCAGTCACTGCCATCTTACCCACAGAGTGACATGTATGTCCTTGCTTCCTGACTAGAGAAAGTTAAAGAATTTATTTGAGATATTGTTACAGGAAAATCCCCCCGCGGATAGGTGAATTCCCTCTTGGATCTTAGACCCCTATGACCAAGACAGAAGGGTGCTAACTTTGGGTACTGAAATTCCTTTAGAAGAAGTTAAACTAATCAAAGAAGGAAGAGAAGAAGGTATGTGTACCTTTTAGGAAGTTTTTCCTTGCTCGATCTGGGTTGATCTTGATCTCCAATCTCTTCAAGAAACCCTACAATCCAATGAACAACAAATACAAAGCATACTTCCTATCTTACTGTGATTAGCTTCAAACTAGGTCTATCCAAAAGGAACAAGTCTATGAGAGATACACACAAACTTGAAGGAAATAGGCCAAGAACACACACACACACACACACACACACACACACACACACACACACACACACACACATATATATATATATATATATTAATGAGAAAAAAGCAAAGTACTTACAAATGTAGATGCAAATGTAGCAACCTCACCAAGCTCTCCTTGTTCAACCCCTTGCTCAAATGATCCACAAACAAAACGACTATGTTTCACTGATAATTATCCCTTATGAGATCATAAGTTTGATGTCTTCAATGTCTCCTCAATACCACTTCTCATGAGATCATAAGTTTGGTATCTCTAAAACTCTATGTCTTTTACCATGAGAAGGCCTCCTTATATAAGCTTGGAGACACCCAACCACCTTAGAGATTCTTGGGATAGATTGAGGATCATTCTCCATCACTTGTGGATCTTCCCTAAGATCCATCCTTGACCTCATATTCGAATCCAACCAACTCCATAGATGAGGGGGATTTTTCCATGATTTCCCTCAACAACCCAAGATTTCCTCAAACAACCCAGTGCTCCCCCAGAATGGGGCATAGAGTGTTGCAATACTCCCCCAAAGGAGGGCAAGGAGCGTTGACACTCCCTGACAGTGGGTAGGGGAGCGTTGCCCAAAATTTCCTCAAAAAATCCTAGCGCTCCCCCAGAAGGGTGCACAGAGTGCTGCAATGCTTCCCTAAAGAAGGTCAAGGAGCGTTGGCACTCCCTGACAGTGGGTAGGGGAGCGTTGGCTTTCGAAATTCATTTTTAAGTGGTTTTTTTCATGGAAAAATCTTTGTACTCTTCATCAAATGATTTCTTCTTCTTTAACTAGTCTCTGAGGGTGTCTTCAAGTGTTCCTTGTGATGTCGTTTGAGACACGACATGGGGAAGATGATTGTATGATGTCTGCGACACTTGTGACACTTGTGGCCAAAATTCAACACTTGCGACACTTGTAATGACGACAATAGGTCATCATTGAAATGAGTAATTTTGATGTGTAACAAATTGCCCCCCAAAGTGCAAAGTTAGAAGACAAAAACTGATGACTGAAGTACTTTGTAGAATTTTTCGAGCAAGGGTATGGACTTGGAGAACCTGGTAGAAGCATCACACAACCATCAAACAAATATTATGATATGTTTCAAACCCAAGGCATGGATACCTATGCTTGGGTGATAAAGACTTGCAAGGTATGGCTGCCATAAAATACACTGCGGATCCATAATTGTATTAAGAAAAAGGTATAGCCACCCAAGATACAATGTGGATCTATACTTCCATGACATGAATTGATCATAGCCACGAAAAAATACACAGTGTATCTACGAGATGACAAGACATAGCCACAGACCAATACAAAGTGGATCTATGTGACAATATATGTGTCAGTATTCAAGAGAAACTCTGCCACAACCTAGGCAAAGTACATACCAGAGTGATCACTCAACCCAGGGTATTCTTACCGATCCTGATCCAGTACGAGTCTAACCATGTGAATAGATGTCATGATGTCGAACATGGCAGAAACCACTTGATTACCAGTCAATGAGGTAAACCGCTAATAAGTGTGAGGGAAATCACCATTGATGTCAATGATTCCCAAGGCACCCCAGTACATTCCAACGAATGTGAATATATGAGATGAAGTCGAACATCCGTGGAATCATCCGATCAGAGGTCAATGATGTAAACCCACTGTTGGAAGAGAGGAGGCATGCCATTGAGGCATGCAGGTCCCAAGGTACTATCTGGTTTCTAAGTCTAATTCTCAGATAATGCGTTGAATTCGAAAGGAACAGACTCGTTGCAGGAGGGCCTTGATGTATCCCCCATCAATGAAACGAAACTCACACATAGATGTAAATTGGTACATCAAATGAACATGGACTGACACGGGTATTTAAATAGGAAATTTGTGATGGTTTACTCTCAAGGAAGATACTTCCCTTGAACAATGAGGCACAACAATAGAAACATGACATGGACCAAAACATGATGATGCAATGGATACTGTGACTTTCGTCTGGTGACCTAAAGGAGTAAAGAAACTCAAAGGATTGGTTCAGTGCAGAGGTTCAATGGATTAAAATGTATGCAAAGACAAAGTGACATGTTCAAGGGAGACTGTAAGAGTGACTAGTGATGTTTTCAAAAACTTCTTGGCTTTCTTCGTTCAATTTTTTCCCCGATCCAGATAGACGAGTACCTCTTTTTAATTTAACGATATCAAGGAGGATAACACATGCTCGATATAATTCTCCTTTAGTAAGTCCCTCTTCCTTTGTTTAATTAACTGGAAGAAGTAAGGGTTCAGTCCTGTATGGGCCCTTCAATGTATATTCTTAATGAGTCCAGAGAAGGTAAAATCGATGATTTTTCATGTTTAGAGAGTCTAAAAAGAACTTAAAGACAACTCTAGTGTTGTCCCTTTTTGTAATATTATTCTTATGAGGACAAAAAATACATAAATTATCACTTGAAAGACGCCCTTTCAAACCTTTTAACGAGTGGGAAAGGAAGCAAGAGCACTCAAAAATATTTTCATGTTTATAGAGTCTGAAAAGAGCTTAAAGGAGACTCCAGGGGGTTCCTCTTTTGTATAACCTTTACAAGTCCGAAAAAGTGATAAAAGTATACTCGGTTACATTCTCATGTATTTTTTCGAGCATGAGAAAGAACAAAGACTAAGCTCGATATTGGTTTCATTTTTACACAAGCTTGAAACAAAATTAAAGTATGCTTGTAAATTCCCAACATAAATTCCAAAGGTTGGGATACCCATGGATGGTTGTTACTCTTCCCCCAGCTTGAAAATCTAGTGGAAAAACTCCATAATGATCATCAAAGGCTGGAGACATTCCCCCCCAAGCTTCAATTCATTCATCGACTTTGAGGTTGTCACCAATTTCTGTACTAGAGGAGAAAAAGGATACAGGTGGATGAAAAGAAGGTTCAAATATGAGACCTAATGAAAGACTCGACTTGACATATACGAGATCTAATGAAAGACTCGACTGGGTATGAGAGGTGACTGTTTCATTTTTTAAGGAGCTTGACACATTAAAAGAACTATGCTCAAGAATCCAGGTTCAGTCCCCAGATTTCTGTTTCATTTTTTAACGACCTTGCCACAGAGAGGAAAACTATGCTCAAGGCCTTTGTTTCATTTTTTAACGAGCTTTCCAAAGAGAAGAGAAACTATGCTTGTGGCTTCTGTTTCATTTTTTAACGAGCTTGCCACAAAGATGAAAACTATACACATAGCTTTCTTCTTGATCATGGTTTCCAAGAGGATAATGCTCTAGAAGGAAACCATGTCAAGGGACAAAACTCGGTCATGGCTTCCAAGAGATCTTCACTGGATGGAAGAAAAGTTCTCTAGAAGGAGCAGATGTCGAGGGCCACGACAAGTGTAAGGAGATCATTATCTATTAGCCCTATCAAAGAGATCACCATGTCAACTGCCGGATCTAAGTCATATTCATCGACAGCTGAAGGCATGGGAGATAACGCCACATAATTGAGTTGTGGCAGGGGCGATACCGTTTGCATATAAGAACTTTTTAGGGTGGTCATTGGGTTGGTAATCAAGTCAGGACCAACACATGAAAGTTGATCAATAGCCACAATTATTCCATTGTGAGGGAAATATATAACAGGAAAAAAAGTGGACACAATAGCTTTTATGGCATAGACATAATCTCATCCAAGGAGTAAATTGAAATCCAAGGGGTCCTGGACTACCATAACATCAATAAAGATAGTTTTCCCTCCCAAAGTTATGGGAAACTGAGGAAGGAATCCTAAAGGGTGACTAATTCTTTTGTTAAAAGCGGACATAGTCTAGGTAACCGACACAAGCTAAGGATAACCCAAAGCTTGCTAAGCAATAGAGGACAAAATACTAATGGATGAACCTTCATCTATCGACGCATGAGGAATGTCCCGACCACAAACCTGTACTGTAATATTGAAAGGAATGTGAGAGGGAAGACAAGGTCTAGTTAGAACACCCCAATAAAAAAGGATGGCCTCATTACTTGGAGGGGGTTTCGTGGGAGGAGGAATTCCCCCCAGCATGGTAGATTCTGTATCAACAAGAAAAACGTGGGAAGAATTGGGTTTACTCTCTAGCGGGAGAGTAGGATCGATTGATAATGACATCAAATCGATCACTTGGGTTGCATTCTCCAAGGGGAGAATGGGGTCGACATGTGGAAATGAATCGACCACTTGGGTTGCACTCTCTAACGGGAGAGTGGGATCGATCGAAGATGGTATCGAATCAACCACTTTGTCAACTGGTTCAACTAAGGATGTGACTAGATTGACGACATGATCAACCAGACTGGCCGATGAAGGGACCGGAGAAACCACTTTGGCACTTGTCAGAGGAGGATTGGGATTGACCACATTGGCACTCTTCAGATGAAGGGTGGGACTGACCAATGAAGGGACTAGATCAGTCACTCGGGTTTCACTTTTTAGATGAAAAGTGGGGCTGATCGATGGTGAAACTGAATCAACTACTTTGGTTAGTGGTTCAACTGAGAATGAAACTAGATTGACCATATGATCAACCAGACTGACCGAAGATGGAACCAGATTGACCATTCTATCAACTAACGATGGGTTGGGAGAAATCTTATGATAACTAGTTGGGAGTTGAAGCTTTTACAAAAGATAAGAAGCCTCATCCATACGAGGACAAAGGTGAGAATAATGATCACCTTCGCATAACATACACGGAAATTTGACAATTGTCTTCTTCTTACCAACCTTCACGTCACTATTTGATAGGGTGTCACCAACATGTTGAGCAGGGGCCAATGACATGGAGGACCACATTTCTAAGACCTTGGGAAGACCAAGGAAATCCATCAGAAAGTGGTCACCCTTACAAAGACTACAAGAAAACTTGGGTTTCAGATTCTTCATTTTAATCTTGTAGACCTTATCAACACTCCTAGTACGATTAATAGTAGCTGGTTGCTTGGATTTAACATCTGATATGGTTGGAGGCTTGGTCCTTTTCGATTTCTTCTTCTTATTCTCTTTAAGTTTCTTCTTCTTCTTATCAAGCTGGTTACTCGCTTTAGAGCTTTCACTAGGAGAAGAACAATAAAGGGAAGGAGACTTAATGGGTGAAGAAGGTGAAAAGTCGACATGAGGTTGATGTGTGGGTGGTGTACTTACATCTGAAGTATTAGGTGCAGCTGAAGAACTGGAAAGATTCAAGATCACTGGAGTGGGGTACAACTAAACCGATAACCTGATGGTGAGTCCCGGAAGACTCAATGTGGCAATGTACGGAGGACCAATGTTTCCAAAAGAAGGAAAAGTGAAAGGTTCCCCGGGACAAGGGATTCCTCCATTGGAACTCCAAGGAGTTGATGCCATTAACACTGACTTGACCTAAGGTCCACTAAGTAAAACAAACAACACACGCCATGAATCTAAGAAGCAAACAGTCAAACAAAACTTCCCACAATGAAACCACTAGTTGGTGATGAAATCCAACGTCGCGAGATCAATATAGGAAGGGGCGAGGATAGAGCGGGTGGATCAGTTACGTTGGCGACATGCTTAACGGACTTATGCCTTGGAGCAAGATTCCACGAATTAATTGTGGATTTACCCTCCAAAGAGCCCGAGTGAGTTTGACCAACGTTTGCTCCAGGTATAACGAGACTTCCCTTCACCATCACCTTGTGTAAGACTCTAAATATTATGGCTACTAAGGTCACCAACTCGCAGTCATCCCCTGGGCGGGTACAGTCGATAGTCCAATCCGAACGCATGGGCAAGATAACAAGTCTGAAATCCTTCAAAAGAACTGAGGACAAGTGAACCGGTAGAACTCCAGAGGACCCCGAATGGATTCGAAATTCATGAAGCATCGAGACCAAATGAAGAAAGTTGAACCTCAAGAAGAACCCCCAATATACGATCTAACTACTATGAATGGTTGAACCACGAAGGGATAATATCCGTAACTCTCCCGAATGCGACCTCGTGTGTAACCCTTGTGTGAGAGGGGTAGCCCAGTAAGTTGATACGAAAATTGGATTTTCTCTCCCTATTGCAAGATGATAAATTTGTTTTGACATCTTTAGAGAGTTATCCTTTAAACCTATTCCAAAGCCCTACACCTTAAGATAATGTAGGTTTGCTAACAAAAAATGTAAAAATGTCTGATAAATTTTAGTTTAGCGCTTGATTTTAAGGTTGTTGTTTACTCAGAGGTGTATGAGAGTGAAAACTGATGATATCATGACTCAATTCCCAAAACATGCATAAGAAATGATAATCAGTTTTTTCTTTCAATGAATGTCTATTTAAGGGAAGGAGAATGAATTTTTCTTTTCACTGTCAAACACTAAGATGCAATGACCTCATGCAATTGTTCTCAATCAAGAATCCAATACAATGCTAAAAATGTTCAGAAATTGGTTCCAATATCAAAAAACCAAACATGAAAAAATATCCTTTTGTTTATATGTGGCTGATAATCAGTTTGATGTAAAGCTTCCTATGTTAATCACACTTCAAGATCTGTGAGATTTAATGAATCGAAATAAAACTTCACATAAACAAAAACACACCCTCGTTGTGATCAAACAAGAAACAAAAAGAAAACCAAATTCAAACAGGAGGAAATGCTTAGAGAAAAGACCTCAAAGATCAAAATGAAATAGTGAATAGATCTTTGAATTTCCTTACAACATTTTTCATTCAGTCAGATAAATGAGAAGAAAACTGTAGATCGACTCCAAATCTCAAGGAGGAAGAGTGACTCAAAGCAAGGAAAATAGATGTCAAAAATCCAAACAAAACATCATCAATCCTTAGTAATCAAATAGTTGGAGGCTAAACAAGGACACACTGAGATGGTAATAACCCTGAGCAGATTAAAGAGCAAAAACTAGACTCAGAGATCAACTCCCCAAAAGGTTTTTGCAGAAAAATACCAACGCTTTCGTGTCAACGGTACTAGAGAGTTGCAATGCTTTGTGGGATCCTACGAGTGCCAACACTCTGGTGGTAGAGGCAGGGGACCACTGGCCTCTCAAAATTCAAAACACTTGCCCAAAAATAAAAATAAAACTCAGGAAAATCCAGAAATTGAGTGTGTATCGAATGAATCAAGAGACAACAACACATCTAAGAATCATAAATACAGCATGAATAAGATCTAAAGGTGAGAAAAGGAAAAAAAAAAAGACCAAGGAAGGGAACCAAAAATGAAAGCTTCGTTCCCCAGTGGAGTCATCAATTTCTGTTACAGGAAAATCCCCCTATGGACAGGTGAATTCCATCTTGGATCTTAGACCCCTATGACCAAGACAGAAGGGTGCTAAGTTTGGGTACTGAAATTCCTTTAGAATAAGTTAAACTAATCAAATAAGGAAGAGAAGAAGGTATGTGTACCTTTTAGGAAGTTTGTCCTTACTCGATCCGGGTTGATCTTGATCTCCAAGATCTTCAACAAACCCTGCAATCCAATGAACAACAAAGACGAAGCATACTTCCTATCCTATTGTGATTAGCTTCAAACTAGGTCTATCCAAAAGGAACAAGTCTATGAGAGATACACACAAAATTGAAGGAAACATTCCAAGCACACACACACACACACACACACACATATATTAATGAGAACAAAGCAAAGTACTTACAAATGTAGATGCAGATGTAGCGACCTCACCAAGATCTCCTTGTCCAACCCCTTGCTCAAATGATCCACAAACAAAATGACTACGTTTCACTGATAATTCTCCCTTATGAGATCATAATTTTGATGTCTTCAATGTCTCCTCAATACCACTTCTCATGAGATCATAAGTTTGGTATCTCTAAAACTCCAATTCTTTCACGATGAGAAGACCTCCTTATATAAGCTTGGAGAGACCCAACCACCTTAGAAATTCTTGGGATAGGTTGAGGATCCGTCTCCATCAGTTGTGGATCTTCCCTAAGATCCAACCTTGACCTCAGATTCGAATCCAACCAACTCCATAGATGAGGGGGATTTTTCCTTGATTTCCCTCAATAGCCCAAGATTTCCTCGAACAACCCAGCACTCCCCCAGAATGGGGCAAAGAGTGTTGCAACACTCCCCAAAAGGAGGGAAAGGAGCATTGGCACTCCCTGATAGTGGGTAGGGGATCATTGCCCAAATTTGCCTCAAAAAATCCCAGCCCTCCCCCAGAAGGGTGCACAGAGTGTTGGAACGCTCCCCCAAAGAAGGTCAAGGAGCACTGGCACTCCCTGACAGTGGGTAGGGGAGAGCTAGCCTTCAAAATTCATTTTTAAGTGGTTTTTTTCATGGAAAAATCTTTGTACTCTTCATCAAATGATTTCTTCTTCTTTAACCAATCTCTGAGGGTGTCTTCAAGTGTCCCTTGTGATGTCATTCGAGACACAACATGGGCAAGATGATTGTATGATGTCTGCGACACTTGTGGCCAAAATGAGACACTTGCGACACTTATAATGACGACAATAGGTCATCATTGAAATGAGTAATTTTTATGTGTAACAGACCTTTTCCAACACTCCTTTAGGGATCCAAGCCAAAGAAATTTAGTAAACCGGTATGTCTTCCTACACTGATTTCACTAGAATTATCCTTCCTTCCCTAGAAATCCATCTGAAACTCCATACCTTGAGCCTTTTTTCAAGTTTCCCAATGATCCATTACCAATCAAATTTTTTGTAGAAGTTAGGCTTGAGGTGAAAACCCAAGTATTTGATCCCCTTTTCAATGTTGACCATCTCAAAAGGAAACAAATACGTGTATCGATCGAGCTCTTCATCAGAGAGATTATTTGTAGATAAGTAGATTTCTGGAAATTAATTTGCATTCTTGTAGCCCCACTGAATAGATTTAGTATCTTTGAAATGGATTCAACATTCGACTGCTTCCCACTACAAAAAATCAAAACATCATCAATGAAAAGGAGATGTGTGATGAATATAGTTTTCCTGATCTGGATGTCGGTAAAATTTCTTTGGGATTTAGCATGGGCCAATGCTCTACTGAGACCTTCTACTACTAAGAGAAAAATAAGGGGTGATAGTGGACACCCCTGACGCATTCCTCTTTCAGACTGAAAAAAAGGGGGAACTCACACCATTAATGAGGACTACAAAATAAACCGAAGAGACACACCCCATAATCTAGTTTATGAAAGGGACATCAAAGCCCATATGAGTGAGAATCAATCTGAGGTAGAGCCAAATTACCATGTCGTGGGCCTTAGAAAGATCAATTTTTAGAATGACCCCTTTATCTTTCTTTGTCTTAATGCTATGCAGGCCCTCTTGTTCCACCCCTATAACCTCATGGATTTTAATTCCCTTCAAGAAAACAAATTGTTCTTTTCAAAAAAATTTCGAGAGAAGGTCCTTTAGTCTACGAGTTATAACTTTGGCCACCACCTTGTATATACAGTTATAGAGTGAGATTGGTATGAACTCATCCAAGGAGAGAGGATTGTCTGATTTTGGGATGAGAGAAATGAAGGTTGAATTTAAGGGGGAAAATATGTTCCCTTGGCATCATGATTCTTCCACCACTACTAAGATATCCTGACTGATAACATCATAGAGACCGAGGAAAAATTCCACAGTTTAGCCATCAGGGCCATGACTTTTGTCCATTTGAAAATTGTGTAGGACCATCTTTAACTCTTCCTCAGTCACTTCCTCGAAAAAGGATCTATTGGCTTATTCATCAATGAAGCTTGGAAAGAAGCCCACAATTCTTACAATTTGGCCTATCGAAATTCTCTTGTCGGCTTTGTAGATATTTTGAAAATGATCCACTCTTAGTTGAGCCAAATCAACAAAATAAGAAACTGTCCTACCTTCAGAATCATTTAGACTCCAAATTGTATTTGAGGATTTTCATCCCTTTGCATATGCACAAAAAATCTTCATATTCTCATCCCCATTGGCAAGCCATGTAGCCCTACTTTTTAGTCCCCAAATCACTTATCTTTCTTGCAATAATTTTCTCTTCTTTTCTTCGAGATATTTTAGAGCCAATTTGGACTCGGGAGAGGAGAGGCACCAAGCTTATGATCATAAATGTCCTGCAGGGCCTATTCAGACTCCAATATCTCTTTCTCATCCCTCTTTTTTCTATTGGCATCCCATTTCATAGTGAATTTTTTAATTACTTTGAGGTTCTGATGGAACTGCATTGAAATCGACCCATTCGATTCACGAACAAAAGGCCTCCAGTTTTATTTGACCAGGTTGATGAAGATCTCTTCTTTGAGCCATTTTGAATTGAATTTGAAAGGACTAGGTGGTTTTGAGAGCCTCCAACAACTTACAGAAAAATGGAGAAATGATCAGATTTTCCCCCACTTCCCACCCATTGATGAAATTGAAAAGGATCGTCTAGGAAAGATTCAAAAACCAAAAAATGATCAATTCTTTTGGCTATTCTATCTTCTCCAACTCTCATATTTCTCCAAGAAGGCCTTAGTTTGATGGGGTTGACATCTATTAGCTTGTTGACCACCATCAAATTTGTAAAGAAGTTCGATAAAGGGTCTGGTCGGGCTTTAGGGCCCCAAACTTCCACATCTCCCAAGGAGAAATTCAGATCACCTGCCAGTAAGAGAAATCCATATTGGTTGAAAGACTTACTCATAATGCCTTCCCAAAAGGGAAAAATCTCTAAATAAGGGCCATGAACATTTACAACAGTGAAATAAGTGGTCGAATTTTCTGAATAGAACTCCGCTCCAAGACCAGACTCACAGGCCCATGAATTTACAATTTTTAGAGTTTGTTTGTTCCACCCATTGCTATCCCTCCTGACCTTCCCTTCGCATTAGATCCGACAAAATTCCAAGACAAAAAAAGACCCTCCAAACATTTTGTGATCTACTCTTCCTCACCTAGATTTTCTTGTAAGAAAAATATATCAGGACGATTGGCTTCTACCAACCTTTTTAAGGTCGATTTTTTTTACGGGCTCGCGAAACCCCTGTAGTTGAAGGAGAGAAATTTCATGGTTCAACCCATTATGGTGTTGAAAATGATCTAAGTTCCCTTGTGATAGAAAATTGTCTTCCTGCTACCATATCTGCCAAAGATTTTGTCTGGGATTTATGGAGGTGGGATTTTCGACCCCTTCTTGGACGTCGAATAGGGAGAACCAGATTGACACCAAGGCTCACATTACCATTACAAACCCCACCCACATCTAAGTTTAGGAAATTTTTGAGGTGGTACCTAATAGTCTTCTCTTTGTTATCCAGAGAGGAGTCTGGGGATGAGGATTGGGAGATCATCGGTTTAGGGGCATCAACTAGGGAACACATTGCAATCGGGGGAGAGGGGGAAGAGAAAGGTGGGGACTAGGTTAACTTCGCAGGGAAATTTAGAGACCTTAAATACCATGCCCATGATTTGTCATTTGATTGAAAGGAAGACAAAAAATTAAAGGGGAATAGTGAAGAGAGGGAGGCATACCTAGGAAACCGCTCAAATCCTAGAGTTGAGGAAATCCAAGATGGTTGTCCGGAATAAGAGAGATCCTTCCCATCGCTTCTTGTGATGGAATAATTGCAAGTTCTATATTAACTTCTCCACCATCCACTGAAGAAACTGATACAATCTTTGGGGGATTTTTATCCTTTGGCTCCAATTCCGTAGATTTTGTTGAAGAGGAGCTCCCATCCGAGCCTGACACTTACTTCCCATGAATATCCTATTCTTTCTTTTGCCTACTCGGACCCTGAAAGGGGAGTGAGCACTTGTTAGCTATGTTCCCAAGTTGGTGACAACAATGGCATAAAAAAGGCACCCCCTCATAGTCCAACTTCTAAATAAAAGACATGTTGCCTACTACAATATCCAGATCTGCTTCCAAACCTCTTCACATGTTAATAGAGACTAGGATTCAAGCCATACTATGAGCACCTGTCTCATTGTAAGAGTAATCAACATCCAAATAAGTACCCAGGATGTTTCCCAACACCTTTAAGCATTTTTCATTCCAAAACTCAAGCGGTGGCCCTAGAAGTTGGACCCAAATAGGGAGAACATCCACTCGTTCTATTTCAACATAAGAATGGGGTGACCATTTTTTAACAACACAGGTCAAGAATCTATGAGCCAAGATTTATGAATAATCTTCTCTACATCGAAAAGTGAGTGAAATTTGAAGAAAAACCAGCCTCGAGACAATGTACCTACCATCAGAAGAGATGAAAGAAGAGAGGACCAATTTGTTGAGACCCACTCCTGCAAGAACCTTTTTCCAAGGTGTTGACCGTGAGCCCTATCAACCAATGTCATATCCGCCATTGATTTGGCTTTAGGAAAAAAATATCAACCCCCACGAGCAGTTTTTGAGTTCTACCAGATGACTTCACATCTTTGTTTTTGCTTCCATTCGAGGTCGAGGAGGATTTTGAAACCCCCAATCCTTTACTACCATCCTGAGAAATGGGAGTAGAAACTGGGGTAGAGGTAGGCACATTCCCTTTAGGGTTTCCAAATTCGTCGGTTGACTGAGGGTTCACCGCAATGTCTCCAAAATAAAAATCTAAAGGTAGAGAAGAAACCCCACCCAAGAGCCCCATCGGTGACAGAGAAGAGGAAACATAACCCTAAGAGAATCCTTTTATTGAGGGAGGATTGTTCTAAAACACATAAGAAGGATCTTGTACTTCACTACGGACCACACCTTGGCAAGAGATTCATTTAGATCCCTAAACGCTAAGCAGAGGAGGATCCGAGGACGAAGCTTTCCTAAGAGGAAGCTTAGCACGTAGCCATGGATGAGTCTCCGATCCTAAAAAATTAGCTCATCTGCCACTGAACTGGAACCTAAACCCACTCCAATATCCGAGCCAAACCCCAAATCTGCGGTGAGTTCTAGCTGGTCCGATAGAGCCTATGTGGAGGGTAGAAAATATGGAAATCCTGCCAGAGAAAAAACACCAATTGAATGACAAGGTGGAGCAACTGAAGAGAAGATATTTTCAAGAAATCCACTTCCAGCTGGCACATTCCACAACTGGGCTTCTTCTGCTGGGTACATGGAATAGTCCAACTCTTCATCGTAGATCCCTATGTCCACCGGAAGAAAACTGCCTACAAGCAGAGAAAGCGAAGATCGTTAACTGCCAAACCTAACGACAGAGAAAAGATGTTGGAAACAGTTAAACCGAGACTCGCAAAGAACTAGAGCGGAGACATAGACGTTAATCATCATTATCATCATCATCATCACACACACATATTAATGTTTATTTTTTATTTTTTTTAAATTG
>ML782327.1:682381-697088 GCA_009831015.1 Picea engelmannii | reverse complement strand
TAACGGCCATTGATTCGTGGCTTAACACCCGATTGGTCCATGATCTCTATTTAAAGAGCATGGAGGGTCATTTGCCGATGATCGATTGTGAGAAACTCTCTTGTAAAATCTCTCTGTAATCTTTTTCTTTGCATTAATAAACTTCTCCAAGTGGCCACATTGGTTGGGGCCGTGGATGTTTCCCCGTAGGGGTTTTACCACGTGAAAACATCGGTGTGTTGATCTTTGATCTGGTTATGTGAGTGGTTACTGAATGTGTTCATCCTCTGTTGGAATACCTGTGTTGTCGAACAACAAGAAACTCGTTCTTTGAATAGGTCTTGGTGCACTTTGGGATACCAATGAGCATTATATCAGATAGGGATACCATATTTCTTAGTGCATTTTGGACTACATTGTGGGATAATATGAACATTAAGTTGAAGAGGTATACAATATTCCATCTACAAATAGATGGGTAGACAAAAGTAGTCAAGAGGACTTTGGTGCAGCTTTTGAGGGGTTACAATGAGAAGCATCTAAAGACCCAGGATGAAAATTTGATATATATACAACACTATTATAACATAAAAATCCACACTTCTATTGTTAAGTCACCTTTTGAAACTTGCTTTGGGTATTTTTCACCTTCACCCTTAGATGTTGTATATGGAAAAAAAGGAGGAGTGAGAAAGGACCTCACAGGGGATGCATTAAAAGTAGAAAAAATTGTTGATAAGACAAGATAGATCCTTTGCAAGTACAAGAGACACTGAAGAAGTCATAAGAAAATTACAAGGCTAGACATGAACAACATAGAACACAAATAACATGTAGAGTGGGAGACAAAGTATGGTTACAAGTCAATAAGGAAAGGATATAGGGTCTTGGTAAGAAGATAAAGGCTCTGAGGTATAGTGCTTTTGAGGTATTGGAAAATGTGGGAGACAATGCCTGTAGATTTAGTCTAACCCCATACATGCACATTTACTCAATAGTGAATGTGGAGAATCTCAAACTCTTTGAGCCTTCCACGTTGGATCAGGAGGAAGAGCAGGTCCTGCCTTCCATAGAGGACTTAACACCAGCCACTCAACCAGAGTTGGTAGAGGACAGATTTTTTCAGAAGAAGTCCAGAACCACAAGATAGGGGAAACATGACCTTTGGCATATTGGGTTGAAAGGACAACTTCTACGAAAAACAAATTGGTACTCCAGGGAGAAGGTAGAGGAAAAAATTTCTCACCTCATTTAGTAAATATTTTGGTGACCAAAATCCTCCCTAAATGGGGAGGCATGATCTAGATTGAATCATTATATTATTTTTCATCTATCTCATTACTTTTTGGGTAAAAAAATTGGAGGAATCAACTTGTAGGGCCATTTCAGTGGGTAGTCCAAATTTGGGTCCAAAAACACCGTCTGAAATCTTCCAGATCTATTTTGAGGAATCAAATGACACTTTTTTGGGTCCAAACCTTACTATAAAGGAATATTTTATATTCCACATATCAATACCTTTCCAATGGTGCAAATATCTTGTCAATCAGAGTTTGTATGAAAAAGTTATGCCTGCCATAAATTGGCTTACCCTATTGATCGCCATGGTGCGAGTGGATGCCATGTTAGCCTCCATTACTTATACATGTGGGACTAGCCACACAGTGGATTTTTTAAGACCATTCTAGAAGGTATAAAACCTTATCACAATTGAAGGTTGAGAAAGTCAAAACCCTACCCCTAGATGGCTATTGAACTATGTTAAATATTGGGCCACTAAGATGATAAGGGGTTCCATTATTTTGCATTATATCTTGTTCCATAGTTGAAAAAAACATTTGAGGGTGGTATTTTGTGAGCATAACAAAGGAGGAGAGATTCTAGAGCAGCCATACAGGCCACATGTCAAAGGAAACTCCAGAGAGAGTGCCTCTTTCTTTGTACTTGCATCATTTCTATACTAGAGAAAAGAGAGCGAAGCAATCTCACCTTTGAGATGGGTTTTCTCCTATATTGGGTTTCCCAGGTCATTTATAGTGTTTATTTGTGGATGGTGTGATTTTATTTTGCTATTCTCTATTTTCCACATTTTATCTATTTGTGATCTATTTCATATATAAGAAGAAAAATCAATAACTAAATATTTTAGAAATCTAAAAGATAAATAACCTTAATAATAAACATTCCAATTGTTTATCATATTTGTTGGGACAAATTGTTCCAGTGGAATAACCATGACAATTTATAGATCACAAACCTTCCATGGCACAAACAAAACCGTGGTGGTATTGTCATCATCAATTCTCTACACCGCCTTCCAAGTTCAATAGCGAATGGATTTGTACTCTGTATGTTTCTTCGAAGTAATTATTTGAATTCTTGCTATGTTTGATTTCGATTTTAGCGATCTGAATTATGTTGGTATTTCCCTTCTTTTGAACCATTTATTTGAATTCTTACTATGCTTGATTTTAGTTATTTGAATTATGTTGGTATTTCCCTTAATTTGAACCATTTATTTGAATTCTTACTTATTTGAATTATGTTGGTATATCCCTTCTTTTGAACCATCCATAGCATGCCATTGTAAATTCTTTGGAATTGTTTGTAAGAATCTTTTTTCTTAAACATGATTTGTACAACATTTTTCTTCTTTGAAGGTATTCTTTGAATTCTTTTTGCACTTGAATTGTGTTTTATTTCATTATGGATTTTCTACATCATTTGTTGGAAGTTGATATTCAATAATGTGCTTTTGAATCCTTAGTTATTTATGAAACTTTTATGTTCATGTGTTCACTATTGGTTGCAATAGTGAAGGGCTAATCATCTACTTCTCTTTTTGAGAGGTATGAAATGAAATCTTTGTGCATGCTTGATTTGGAAAGCATGTGAGTCATCCAAATTTTGATTTCATTGTTTCTATTGTTGCAATCAATTAGAAATAATTAATTAAATAATGATTAAACATAAATAGAATAATGAAGGGCTCACAAATATATGTCTCTAGATTAGTTCAATAATCCACTAACATATTTGAGGTTGTATAGACAATAGACACACTATACACATATATTCTTAATTATCTTCATAATTCTATATAAAACATGCTACAATTACATGCATTTTTAAACATGTAAAACATTCTTTTACAATTAAGTTTATGAGCCTTGAATATTTTGTAGAACAATTTTCTAAATGCTAATGTGATATTTTGGATTTACTAATTTCTCTCCTAACATAAATTTGATTAAAAATGTAATATTTTGTTTAACCCATTTTTTTTTATAATACTTATAGTTAATTTATTATTGACAATTAAAATGTAATTTTTCTAAGAGCTTATCCACAAGACCATTCGCTTACAGTTTGAAATGTGGAAAAAAAATATAGGATAAGATTCATCCACATTAGGTTCAGAAAGTGTAAGGTGTCATTTTCGTGGAGGATAGCAATAAGAGGACGTAAAGGAACTGCGTTTTGTCTTTCACATTGCAAGTATTAAAATGAACCATGAGTGTCATGAATTGCATCAAAATTTTACAATTTCCATAATGTACAACCACTCTTCTGTTCTACTCCAGATAGATAAATACAATCAGATTTCCTTCTTCCAAATTAAAAGCATACCCTGTTATCAACATAATTTTTATGTCTCTGAAATAAAACCAAAATAAAACCATAATTTTTATCAATTTCCATAGTGTTTGAAATAAAACCAAAATAATTTTTATGCACATCCACTATAAGTAACCAAAATATATATATATATATATATATATATAATTTCATTTCAAAAATAAAACTAAAATAATTTTTTAGACACATCCACTATGTACAAATAAACCAAACTATATATAAACTAACACAAAAAGGATCACCTTATATTCATGAACAGATCAGATAATATCGTCCTAAAATAAGCCTCCAAACACCTACTAAAATAAACCTCCAAACATGACACCTACTAAAATCTCGTCATTAGCTACCCCTCATCCAACCGAACATAGCAAATTAAGGAATGCATTGGAAATATAAAAACAAATAAAATGAAAAATAAGTATCTAAATGATAAGACAAATGAAAAATTTGCAAAAATTAGAATAGAAACATCATTTATTTCTTTTAAATTGTAACTTTCAAACCTCTATCAATCTTTTTTAGAAATTTAAATAACATAACAAAATCATAAATATCTCTATGATGTCAGTGGCAATATGTAGATAGTTGTTAAATCCTAACAATTATCTAAATCATCATGTAAAAGAAAACAACTTAAAACACATTGCAATATCATAGGGTTTCTACAAAGAGAACCCTTCTCTACATAAACTAGCCCTTTTTCACATATTGTACAAAGTATAGGTTCATGTTAAACTTAACTTGTAAGATATATATATGTTTCCTATGTCAAACTTAACTTGTAAGATAAGTTAAAAATGAGAGAGATTAAACACAATAGAATGTCACAATTCCAAGTGAGATGGTGCTCACAAATCACTTGAAATCATGAGGAAGAAAATCGATTACATTTATAGCTCGAAGGTTTAACAACAAAATTAGAACAAAATCCTAAAATTGTGGATCTCAAACCACTCACAAGCTAAAACTAAACTCTCGTAAAAATACCCAGGAACAATGCATTAACAACATTCTATTTTGTCATTATTCTAGATCTCTTCATTTTGACATTATTCCAACATTCTCCCTTAATGGGGAAATGGATTTTCTACAACACCTAAATTGCTTCTAAAAATTTCAAACTTGAGCTTTCCAAGAGGCTTGGTAAATATATCAGCCACATTATCACTTGTATTACAATAAATCAAATCAATTTATTTTGAATCCATCTTCTCTCGCACAAAGTGGAGTCGTAATTCTATGTGTTTTGACCTTGCATGATACAATGTATTATGTGCCATTTTGATAGCACTTTGATTATCACAATTGATGTATGTTGGACCTTTTTGCTTCTCTTCAACATCTGCAGGAATTCTCTGCAACCAAACCACTTCACAGGTAGCACTGGACAATGCTTTGTACTCAGATTCTATTGATGACAAAGAAACAATTGGTTGTTTCTTATTACTCTATGACATAACCCCCGATACTATATGGAATACATAGCCTGAGGTAGATCTTCTGTCCTCGGGATTTCCTTCCCAATCTGAATAAAAAAAACCTGTCAACTCAACATTAGATTCATCAGTGTACATAATATCAAAATTAATTGTTCCTTTCAGGTATCTGAGAACATTTTTTGCATCTTTCCAGTGACTTTCACAAGGCTTGGCCATGAACTGACTGAGTATGCTAACTAAATATGCTATGTCTGGTCTGGTAGTGGTAAGATAGTTTAAACTTCCCACCAACTGACGATACAATATACCATTTTCTTCTTTAGTTCCATCATCACTATATAACTTTGCATTTTGTTCTAAGGGAGTAGACATTGACTTACATTCACTCATATGGAACTTTTTAAGAATTTATTTTGTGTATTTACCATGCTCCCCACAAACCTCAAGTCCTAAACAATAATGCAATTCGCCAAGATATTTCATCTCAAATTCTTGAGACAACTAAATTTTAATTTCTTCAATTAACTTGCATGCACCACCTGTGATAATGAGATCATCAACATATAAATATATCAAAGCAACATTTCCTTTTTCATCTTTTTTAACATACAAGTTGGGATCACTTTTGATTTTCACAAAACCTTTCTAATAAAATAATGAATCAATATTTATATACCATGATATCGGTGCCTGTTTCAAACCATATAAGGATTTCCTTAACCTACAAACAAGATGATCCCGTCCCTTGTTTACAAATGCTTCAGGATTTACCAAATAAACTTCTTCTTTTAACTCACCATTCATAAAAGCAGATTTGACATCTAACTGATGTATTTTCCATTTATGTTTTGTAACTAAGGCAATTAGTACTCGAATTGTATTCAATTTAGCTACTAGTGAAAAAATATCATCATAATCAATTCCCTCCTTTTGTGAATATCCTTTTGCAACTAATCTTTCCTTATATTTATCAATGCTACCATCTGCTTTAAATTTAGATTTGTACAACCATTTCCTTCCAATAGGGACTTTGTTTTCAGGTAGTTCTACTAATTCCCATGTTTGATTCTTCATAAGAGAGTCATATTCTTCATTCATTTCATTTCTCCATTCTTCATGTTCTTTAGTGTGTTCATAGTTTACCGGTTCTACAACATTCATTACATGGGAAATCAATGCATAATATTTATACCTTAAAGGTGGATGAGGTTATCGTGATGAAATTCTTGGTCCTTCATTGCTTCCATCTATTCTTCTACTTTGTGGTGACTCTTCTCCACTTGATGTATCATGAATGCTTGAAGTGTCCATACTTCTTTCATTATATTCTTGAACATGTTCCTGTTTAACCATTGCATCTATTTTGACATGATCATCAATGCCATTATAACTATGCCATACACCAGTATCACCTTTATCTGCATTCTTGTGAAACACCACATATCTACTTGCAAATAATTTATATGAACTAGGATCAAGCAACTTATATGTTTTTTTTATCAAAACAATAGCCAATAAATATACACTTGATTTTTTTTGCATCAAGTTTTCTTCTCTCATCCTTAGGAATATGTGCAAAGGTATTGCATCCAAACACTCTTAAATGACTGACATCATGTTAATAACCATGAAAATATTCAAAAGGAGTTTGAATATCTAATATATAGATTTTTTAAATAAACAATAGTATTAATGGCTTCTGCCCAAAAACCATTATAAATGTTTTTACCTTGATGCATATTGTGAGCACACTCCACCAGTGTTTTGTTCTTTCACTCAACAATTCCATTTTGTTGAGGTGTATGAGGCACTGTAAATTGTTGTTGTATTCCATATTTGTTTACAATAATTTTTAAATGCTCCTGATGTATATTCACCACCTTGATCAGACCTGATAATTTTAATGCATTTTCCTGTCTTTTTTTCAACCATAGTTCTAAATTCCTTAAAGTATTCAAGTACATCACTCTTCTTTCTTATGAAATAGACCCAAGTATATCTATATCTCTCATCAACAAAAATAAGAAATTAACAAGCACCACCAAGTGATTTAGTTTGCATAGGTCCGCATACATCAGTATGAAATAATTCAAGTATTTCAATTTGTCTTTTCTCTTTATGTATGGGAAACTCCTCTCTATATCCCTTACCAAGTGCAC
The DNA here is from genome assembly GCA_009831015.1 of Picea engelmannii. Taxonomy (NCBI): domain Eukaryota; kingdom Viridiplantae; phylum Streptophyta; class Pinopsida; order Pinales; family Pinaceae; genus Picea; species Picea engelmannii. Next base: position 689,869 of record ML782327.1, on the reverse strand, counting down.
ATGTTTCACATTCAATATGATCATTCTTCATAACAGGAAGACCTTCAACCATTGTATTTCTTTGCAATAACATCAAATCATTGCAATTGAGGTTCCCATACATGTGATGCTATAACTGTTCAGTTGACACTGTTGTAGATGTCAATGATTGATTTATGTTCAAAGTCACATCCAACTCATATAATCCTCCAATTCTGGTACCCGTGACAACAATCCTATAGTGATATTGGATTTCTTTTACAACACACCTTGACTTACCAAATTCTACCTTTAAATAATTACCGGTAATAATAGAAACATATATTAAATTATTTTTTATGCTAGGAACATACATCACATTATGAATCTCTCTCATTTGTCCATTAGGCAAGTTCAAACTTATTACTCCATATCCTTGAAATTTATGTGATATGTTATCTCCTAAGTAAAGGTGTGTGCCATCAATATTCTCATAATACTCATCATGACCATTTTTTGTTACAAGACATATGAGCTGAGGCACTAGAATCAATAAACCAACCATTCACATAATTAGTTTCAACAGACAATGCAGCTTCAGAAATAAACAATTTAAGATTTTTAAATCCATCACCAATTGAAGTGTCTTTATGCACAAAATTTCCATTATGCCTTTTTTCTATTTGATTGGACTCATGATTCTTTCTTTTATAACAATATTTAGCAAGATGCCCGAGTTTGCCACAATATTCACATTCAACATTTTTCTTAACATAAGAATCAAAATGTGCCATAACTTTCTTCTTTGCTTGAAACTTGCCTTTTTTTTTGTCCCACGTTTTACCTCTATATGATCATTTACCTTTTGCAATCAATTCCAAATCTGAGCCACTTGAGTCGAAATAATAATTCGTCATTCTTTCTTCCTCTTGAAGAAGAATCCTTTATAACTCATCAAAAGTAGGGGGTTGTGGCCTAGTTGAAAGTGTTGAAATAAAGACTTTATAATCTTGCACCAAACCTTTCAATGTGATCTGGTTACCAAACTAGAACTAGTTACTTTTTCACCAATGTCACCCAATTTATCACTTAGATCTTCGATGCGAGAAATGAAGGTGCTTATACCTTAATTTTCTTCCATTTTAATAGATAAAAGCTTAGTTTTCAATAATAATATCTGATGTGAGGGATTATATTATCCTTTACGGACATCTGCAACATAACCTTAATTTTCATTTCCCGTTTATCCCAATCTCGAATGGAGGCAACAACAGTGGGTTTGGACTCATCCCCTTTCACAATTGTCCACAAATTATATGCTTCCAACACAATCATCAGTTTAAAATTCCAATTAACATAAGTTTTTCCATCCAATTTGGTGGATTCATTCAAATATGAATAGGCAAGAGGATTTAACATCTTCCTCAACAAATAATTCAACAAGCCTTAGTTCAGAAATGGATTTACCTCTTTATGTTGGGACACCCAATGGCTTCAACGCACCAATTTATGTTCTTCAACGATCCAACTTATGGTGTTGCACCCTTTTCACAATGACAATTCACACTCCTTATGAGAGAGTTTATAAGTTGCACTGATATTTCAAAATTTCTTTTCTGTCATAATCTGCAACAAAACATTACTATTCCTTGTTGCAAAACAAGACGATTAATGTTGCACAGTGAAAAAAAAATCCCATGCAACAATGTGATGTTATTACACCAGTTTTGCATTCTAGAATTCATACGGCTCCTCTTATCCTCCTTTCACGAAGGTGCGATAGAAAATAATGCAACACCCAACTGCTTAAGAAGTGTAGCAATGGATGGGGAGACTTTACTTTTTCTCCACGCGGACTGTTGTCAACTATTGCTCGTTGGAGTGGATGTGGATCCCACACTCTTCTCTACGCACCAAAGAAAACTCAAATAAACTCAAGGCCGAATGGTTGGTGGAATAATTCTCTTCAGGTTTACAAAGGGATTGAATGTGTTCAAAGAAAACATCAGAATAAACATTGTTATACACCAATTCTCCGTCAACAATCCTCAAGTATGAAGGTTCTGATACCAAGTTAAAAATCAGAGAGATTAAACATAACAGACTGTCACAATTCCAAGTGAGACAGTGCTCACAAATCACTTGAAATCATCAGGAAGAAACAAATTACATTTATAGCTCAAAGGCTCAACAACAAACTTAGAACAAACTCCTAAAATTGTGGATCTCAAACCACTTACAAGATCAAACTAAACTCTCGTAAAAATGCCTAGGAACAATGCATTAACAACATTATATTTTTTCATTCTTCTAGATCTCCTCATTTCGACATTATTCCAACAAGACACACATCTGTTTCTTTATTCAACCTATTGTTGTTTTTTAACAGAAATGGTTGAAGGGTTTTATATTAAAAAAAGAACAACAAAAATTCAAAAATTACATATGGTAGGGTGGGAGAACCTCTGTTGCTTCCATAAGAGATTAATTGTCTATGGGGGTCTATAGAAACTGTTTCATCCAATCCATAAGTGTTGCAGTTCTGCCATGTAAAAATGGTGACATACATATTCAAAAGCAACAAAAATTTACAATTCATTTGAGACCTGATTAGTGGTTTAGAGAAAACTCAGGATCTTCATGTTTTTCCACCTATCGCATTGTTGGGTTCACCTCTGCATAGTGGCGGTTTGCATGTGCTGGTGTTGAGGTGACCGAGTGATGGTTGTTGTTTCCTATTGAGTGAAATGTGGATGGGATCCGCGACTCGCTAGAGCCAACAGAATTCACCGGTTGTTGTGGTTTTTCCAATTGCTGGGTGACAACCCCGAGTTGCCTCGTATTTCTGTTAATTCCCCTTAAGTCTATCACTAGTTCTTGATTATGGTGAGTTTCCTATTGATGCATCTGTGTTTGTATGCCTTCCAATTCCTCGTGAATCCCCTTGGTTCTCTCACTGGAATCCCCAGTGATGAGCATCTGTACGCTCCTTCGCCCTTCTAACCTTTGTACGTAGCGCTCGAAACTTCTCTCGAAGCTCCTTTGAAATGAAATTTGGAGAAGATCAAGGTGATCTTGACCTTCACCACATGTTGGTGTAGAGATTCGGGAGCAGAGAAGACAAGCATGCACCGAGCATACAAATCGAGCATAGGCTGAAGAAATGTTAGGCGTGGACAAAATGAGCAGAGAAGAGATACCAACCTGATTGGAGGCTAAACATTATGAAGAGCCAAGTGAAAATGTTGGGTAATAGTCAGAGAAGCCATGAGTGCTGAAGCAACATTCCATTGAGGGAAAAGGGAGCCAGAATCACCCACGAGCAGAAGTGACTTCGTGCAGGATGAAAAAACATAGGTGGTGCCATAGACTTGTGGTTGATCGTTAGGGAAGGCATGTGAAGATCTGTGGTAATAAGGGCGAGTACAGGCGGTTGGAGAAATTACATGGGGAACAAGAGAGGAGGCACGTGGGCTGAGGAGGGNNTAGGAAAGAAAGAGAGGGTTGAGGGGAGAAGTCCTTAGTTGTGAGTGGGATTCTAATTGGACTGGCGCAGTTAAGGTAACCAATCATAGGAGGAGGCTTGATTGATGACTAGGTGACTCTGTTCTAGGGATTTCACAGCTTTAGATAGGTTATCTGCCTTGGTGTTCTAAGCGTGGAAGATATGAAAAACGCGTAAACTGATGAATTGATATTTTAGGGTGTTTATTCGTGAGTAAAGACCATTGGGAGGAAAAATATGCAGAGGTTGAGAGGCCCAGAAGATCCTTTATGACTATTTCAGAGTCCCCTAGCACCAATAGAGTTCGAATGCTTTGCTCGTGAGCTAATTTTAGGCCCATGTACATTGCTAGAGTTTTTTCTCTGTTGTTGGCAGTTTTCCCCAAACCCCAGGAAAAGTCAGCTACCATTTGTCCATCGAAATCACAGATGACTCCCCCCGCACCTGCCACCCCTTTTATTCAACCTATTGTTAGTACCAACCAATTTTAAATTTATCGAGCTCTTTAGTACCCACTTAAATAAATGAAATTAAAACATATTTATACATGCAGAAGCTAATGACCTTCAACTCTCAAATCTGAATTCATGTCTCTCATTTCCTACCAATGCCAACTCATAGAAGGTCAATCAATTTACCTCCCATCCTTTCTTAGGGAAAACTTATTTCCTTGAAACCCCCAAGCTGCATGGAATCACCCTGTGTCTCTACCAAAATACCCAACAATACAATGTCTCATGTTCCCAACTCCCTTCTCTTCCCAACCCCTTTATCCTCTTGGTAGCATTTTATTATTATTATTATTTTGTTCCCCCCCTTATTTCCATGATACCTCATTCCCCTTGCAAAAACCCGTAGTTTCTTTTTATTTCATAAATCCAAAATTATCGTTTTTCATGGCCACCTGGTGTATTTTAAATATAACAATTTATTATATTATTATTTATATATATTTTTGTATTATGTATTCCATATTTATATATTTTAATACATTTTCTTCATAAATCTCTCTCTCTCTCTATATGGAACTATATTAAAATGTATTGCCCCTCCTAAGTGAGTAATTAACCTCAACTCTTAATCCCCCAAGGATTTACTGTAACCACCTTGCTTCACATGGAAATTTAGAAGCTAGGTGTTGGGAGTAAGAATTATGCACCCTTAATATGCGAAATCCCTCATCCTAATAAAACAACATGGACTCTGCCTCCTTCTCTCCCCTACTTAGGTCATTTTGTACAAGACCTCTCCATGTAGCCTGCACATACAAAAATACTTGTATACGATTAATTAATGCATTAGTTCAATCATATATTATTGGTCATTTTTCATAAGTACTCTACTTTTCTGTAAAAGTTTATTGAATCACAACATCAATAATTCAATTAGCATGGTTACAATTATCCAAAATTAAAACTAAAAGAAAAAAAATAAACAAATCATAATCCACAAATAAACTAACCAAAATTCAATAATAATAATAATAATAATAATAATTATTATTATTCCTTTCAGCATTCACATAATTACTAAATCCAAAATAATATAAGGAATGAATCAGATTCATATACCAACATATATCTATCAAACCAAAACAAAATTAATCCATGTATCCTTTCTAAATATTAATTGTAAGTTCACTTCTACATATAAATTGTAAGTTCGAACGTTACACTAACCCATTTAGAATATTATTTTTAACAAAACATTGTTTACTCTTTATTTCAGCATTGTTACAAGGCTATTAAAAGTCCTTCGGATTCTTCATGCTCTAGTATGAAAATTATAATGGGCGTCTTTCATTTGAGGAACTTTCAATTTTTTTATTTATATATCTTGCTTTGGAAGGCGAGGGAGTTGTTTTCACGTTCAGTGTTTTTATTTATTATTATTCATGAATTGGACTTCCGTTCAATATTATTTGAGACTAACATTTTGTGTACAATAACTATTATTAATTTATTTTATAAATTATAAATATTGAATATAAGAGATTGTTACTTGAGAGAGTTTGTGGACAATAACTATTACTAATTCATTTTATAGTTATAAATATTAAATATAAATTTAGTTATTATAAAGAAACAATAGTTATTAGTAGCTTTAATTTTTGTTGTCACATTTCCATAACGTGCTTTGTGATCGTGTACTTTTTGAGAGCGTGCGACACTGCAACATTTTAAGTTTGGTTGTTTGGAAACATCAAGGTTACTTTGTCTAGACTATGACTCTTCACTTAGAGTAGACCCATACTCCGTTTTAGGCTACCGATGAGTCACACTCCTACTCTATTGCAACTCTCATATACTTAGACATTCGTTAACTACTTTAACATTTAGTCATTTTCAAGCAAACATCCAAGAACATGAGAATCCAAGAGAACAATAATAGAACAAATGAAAGAAAAACATAGAAATAGTGTGGGTTGAATGAACCGTGCCTAACACACGACTGATTTTTTGTTATAGAAGAACAATTACAACATGATCCCTACCGGCTCAGTTTACAAATTTGGTAGAGTCAAACGACTTGTCTCACCTCATCAAGACATTCATGAACACATTCGTCACCATAAGACTCTATGTCGCAATTGTCTCTGTTGCCACCTACATTGCACCTCAGACGTGCCTCCAATTGTAGACTTGTTGTCTCTTCATTTCCATAGAATCCGCCTCTTCGTTTCCACATACTTCATAAATTTTGGTTCTTCCTCACACATGCCTCCACAGACCTGTATTTCTAGACTTAGCCAAAATCTTCCCAAGAGAAATTCACCTAGCTATATTCATCGAACCCTCCTCCTAAAGACAACACAATTCCTCCCATAGTGGAGCAACTTGGCTCCTTGAGGGATCTCCTCCTCTTCGTCTGCCTTAGAATCACAGAGCTCTCCTTGTCTCTTTGTCTTGCCAAACTTCTTGCCTTCTTGGTTATGCACCCTTGTTCTCTTATAGGCTCTCCAAAGGTCACCATTGCGAATTTCTGTGTCATTTGGGGGTGTCATTCCCCTCCGTGAACTCATTTCCAATGAATCATTGTGCCCCTTCATAGACCCGGTCACCCAATGAACCCATGCACTCTCAATCATTGTTCCCCTTGGGACTAGTGCACCTCAACTGTTGAACCAAATCGTCTCCTGGGTGGGTGCGCCCCTTAGGTGAGTCGAACTTATTTTCTTAAGTGTATCCCCCATTCCTTAGCCGATTTTCCCTTCGTTGATGGAGTGTCCAAGTCTTTCCCTCAAATCTTCATCAAACCATCCATCATTTGAATTTTGTCGCAAGGAACCTCGGTGTCAGGCTGCTAAATTGAAGCTTTGAATGACCTGAAACACTAAATTGTCAAACCAGGGTTGGTAAACTTTGAGCTGATACACAGTATGTGCAGGTAAGCGTCTAGTCTCTATCTGAACACTATCCTAAGAAGAAAACACACACCTATTCTGAGAACTTGAATTTTAATGACTATCTTGAAGCTAAGCATTTCCTATTTAAGTCATCAACAGAAAAATAGTCTTGTGCTCAAATGCTGGTACTGCTATTTCTATTCAAAAGTGTGGTTCCACAAGATTATTTTATTTCTATGTCTGATCATCTACCATCATCACTTCTATTCCAACCATGACACAGAGAGTCTTTTCGAAAATGCATTCAATCTGGTTATCAAAATGAATCTAAAGCTATCTACAGGAAAACAGAGTACTTTCCTAACTACTGGTACCAGGAGCCCATTTTGTTCTAACTGTAATCTAACTATTCTAAGCAGGCAAGGTAACTACTGTCTAACAAAGCAAAATGCATGCTAATTCTGAGTTATATTCGAATTGAAAATGAAAAGCCAAACAATACCACGTTTGTACTCTTAAACCTTACAGGCATCAGGCATGTGTTTTATATTCACCAACATAAAAGATAACAGTCTGTGGGAAATGATTCTGTTGGAGAACGATACGATTCTGAAACAACCAAATCGATTACACACTATGAGCTGCAGATATACCATTCATGTAAGCAAATGCTAATGTG
>ML782327.1:584576-658513 GCA_009831015.1 Picea engelmannii | reverse complement strand
AAACGGATCCCCGATCCGAGAATAGTCTTGGAATCAAGTTTTAAAACGTATTTCACATCTTCGTGACACGTAGTGTCACAAAGTGTGAACGATGAAGAATAATCGATCCAGGTTTATCATTATGCCTTCGAGCACCCTGTGGCGAGGACTCCAGCTGTCCTGCGAATCTCTCTGTCTCCCATTCGAACCATAACGCACAGATCTTTGAGAGGCTCCATTGGTACCTCCACGGGTACGAGTTGGTACCTGGTACCGACATCCTGTTCCATAAATAGAGGTGGTACCTAACCCAAGCGATATTAGTTCCAATACCAATTTAAAGCATTAAAGTGCATAAAAATAGCTTGAAATGCAAAGATACCTTAGGTAACCCCATCGAATGGTAGGGAGATGTTAATTATGTCAAAATGAGGCCAAAAGGGTGGTATTGGCATATAAGTGGAGGTCTGTGGTATATAATATAGGCAAAGAACATGATCAAAGCCGGGGACCAACACTCGGGTGGATTCGTCCTTTGGAATTTCACATGCCCAAGGAATCCAACTTCTCTCTATATGAAGATGTTTGTTTCTTCATTCATATCAATCGTCTTTCCTTCCTGATTTGGTCTGTGGTGTAAGTGAGCATGCCTAATCTAAGATCCCGATGCCTTACATCCTCCCCCACCTTAAGTAGTTTTTGTCCTCGACAACATCCAAAAAATATGTGATCTCCAATTCTCTACTCAAACTTGTGCCTCTGGTGCAACTAAGTCTGCTGGAAACCACAAGTTTTGTACCAAACATAAACCCCAAATTCCACCAAAGTGGAAACCCAAATTTTTTCAGCGAAGTGGAAACCCCAAGCTTCCACAAACCAAATTTTACTGCACCCAACTCCTCACAATCTATTGCGATGTTGTTGCCTTATTGTTGTTCATTTCCACTATTGTTATTGTTACCTACTACAACTAGTTTTTTCCCACTTCACCTCAAATTTTCTCCAAGTGTTGAACTCTTCTGATCTTGCTGGTGCAACCATAGTTCAACAAATTATTCCATGTCTTTGCAAACTGATATCCCCCATTCCTTGGACTGATTGGGTAGCTAGTTCAACTGTTGTGCCCAACTCATGAGAATGCACTTCCTCAAGTTTTAACATAGTATTTTCTATCACATCTCCATTACTATGTCCAACTCCAAAGACTAAGGCAAGTGTCCATCCTTACCTCATTGTTTCTTCCATCATCCGATGTTCACCAAGGATATCCTCCAAAATGTCTAAGTGTTTTACTTTGAAATTACTGGTGCATATGTACTGTTGACCTACTTTCCATGTTGTTACTCTCACCCAATTCCTGAACTAGTTGAATGGCCAGTCCAATTGTCACACTCCTTAAGACTGCACACCCTCATGCACAAACTAGTCACTTCCTTTTGCAATTCGGTTCGTCCACACAATGATCCCAGACCAAGGAAAGGTCGCCCCTCACCTTGTTGCGCTATGAAGTCACCCCCAAAAGAATTCTTCTACAGAAACTCGACTCCACAGTCCTCCTCATGGCATAGTTAGCCAATATACCCCAAGAACTGCATGTCCAGACTACCTTTTCCCCACTACTTCACCACCCATCCATGTTTCTATGTCTACCTCTCTATTCCTTGAAATAGTTAGGCTTCACCTTCAAGCATGCTTCCCAATGCAAGATAAATTTATATGCCCAAATAATCTCTTCATGTTGCAATCTTCCTATATGCACAATCCTCTAAATGAAGAAAAGTCCCCAACTCACCTCCCTTTTGTCAATTCACCTCAACGCAACTCAACATTTTTTATGAGTGTGGCTAACATTCCTTCACTCCTCAAATGTCCCAATGAAATGTACAAGGTACTCCAAGTAGAATGAGTTACCTCAAATAACTTCCATCCCTTATGCACGTTCGAACCAATACTCTGTCAACTCCAACCAATGACACACCCAGATATCTGAGTCATCACACAATTGTCTGAAAGTCACAAAGGTGTGCTTTGCCTCATCCAATGTCCCATACCAAATATTAATGAACACCACCCAAGTCATGTGGTTTTCATTCTCCCATTCAAGTTGACTGCTAACAATTCTTGGTCGACTCCTTTGTTGAATCCATTCGTCTCTTGGAATGAAACTGATTCAAAATGGATCCGGACCAACGAATGAGTGTAAGACTCAATACTTGTAATATTAAATTGACAGTTAATGAAGGTCAATAAACTTTGTAAAACAATGTAAATTTGAAAGTCTAATGGGACAAAAAAAAGACAACATGAGAGAAAAATGCAGATATAAATGTAATTAAAAATTAAATAGAGAAGAGGGATGAAGATGGGGAAACAAAGGGTCAGTTTTCTTGGCCTTCCCCATACCCTCCAAATTTTTCTATTTCTTCTCTAACTTTCATTTTCAAGGGGTATTTTGGTCGGGAGATAAAGAGGCATAGTAAGACATGAATGTGATGTAACCAGAGACTGCCATAATGAAAATATTGAGCCCCATTGGAAGCTGGTTTTTCTCGTTTGGGTTTCCAGTGGAAAAATTCTGAGTGCATTGGTGACTGGTTGTGTTTGATTTCATTATGTTGAGATTTTTTATTTACCGGGACCATAATTCTCTATACCTGGGAAGTTGAGTTGTTTCCATGATGGGTTAAATTTCATTGCTAGTCGATCCCCTACCTTTCTAGTCAACTTAACTCCCTCTTGTCGACTAGAGTACGATTGGGTCAAATTCTCTAGTATTGGGCATCCAAATTAATTGCCTAGACAAATTTTTAATCTATTGGGCATTTCTAAATTCTGCAAGGCACATTTAAAAGTTGTTGGGAGAAATGTTACTTGCTTGGGCAATTGTAGAAGTGAATGGGTGTTTCTAGATGTTGTGGGATATTTTTAGACATGGTTGGGTGGATTCCCAATTGCATGTGTGTTTTTATATGATGCTCGGCGAATTTAGATGATGTTGGGTGTTCATAGAATTTGTTAGGAAATTTTTCTTCATTGTTGGTTTCCCAATTCTCCCCTTAGACTTTTCTCTTCACCAATGGTTACCCAAATCGCCCTATGAGCATTTATCTCCACTACCAGTCAACCCAACTCATCCATTGAAGAGTTTACTTTGTTTTTGGTCAACTCATTCCATTGAGATATCTTTCTCCTTCTCTATTCAGTCGACTAGAATTCATTCTACTATGGTCAATTGAGTGGTATTTTGGTCATTTTGTCTTCTTTGGAAAACATGGGCCTGGTAACTGATTTATGAGAAGATGTACAAGCCATTGGAAAACATGCTATTCATTATGGAGACCTGAGACACATTGGCACATTAATAAAGAATATTTTCCATTGCATCGACATTTGGTTTCTTGTTTGAAGATAAGTGTAAGAACATAGGGGATTGTAGTTGGAAGTTTCCCATTGGGTGCAAAAAGAAGGCCTTGAAACCGTTAGGATGGTAGAGACTACACTAAGATCACATAGCTCACATAGCACCAGAATCTGGTGTAGCTAAGTCTGTTGGAAATCCAAAGTTTCGTACCAAATGGAAACCACAAATTCCACCAAATTCGAAACCCAATTTTTTTCAGTGAAGTGGAAACCCCATGTTTCCACAAACCAAATTGTACTACACCAAACTCCTCACAATCTGTTGCGATGTTGTTTCCTTATTGTTTTTCAATTCCACTGTTGTTGTTGTTTCCTACTACAACTAACTGCTACCTACTTCACTTCAAATTTTATCCAAGTGTTGAACTCTTGTGATCTTTCTGGTGAAACGATAGTTCAAAAAATTATTCCATGTCTCTGCACACTAATGTCCCCCATTCCTTCAACTGATTTGGTAGCTAGTCCAACCGTTGCACCCAACTCATGACAATTCACTTCCTCATGTACAAACTTAGTTTTTTCTATCACATCTCCATTACTATGTCGAACTCCAAAGACTAAGGCAAGTGTCCATCCTTACCTCATCGTTTCTTCCATCATTCAATCTTTGTCAAGGAGATCCTCCAAAATGTCTAAGTGATGTACTTTGAACTTACTGGAGTGTTCACACTCTTGACCCACTTTCCATGTTGTTTCTCTCACCCAATTCGTGAACTAGTTGAATGACGAGTCCAACCGTCACACTACTTAAGACTACACACCCTCATTCACAAATTGGTCACTTCCTTTTGCAATTCAATTCATCTGCACAATGATCTTAGACCAAGAAAAGGTCACCCCTCACCATTTTGTACTATGAAGTCACCCCCAAAAAAAGTCTTCTATGGAAAATCGACTCCACTTTTGTCCTCATGGCACAATTAGCCAATATTCCCCAAGAACTACATGTCCAGACTGCCTTTTCCCCACTACTTCACCACCCATCCATGCTCCTACGTCTACCTCTCTATTCCTTGTAATAGTTAGGCTTCACCTTCAACCATGCTTACCAATGCAATAGAAATGTCTATGCCAAAATAATATCTTAATGCTACAATCTTCCTATTTGCACAATCCTCCAAATGAAGGAAAGTCCCCAACTCACCTCCCTTGCGCCAATTCAGCTCAAAGCAACTCAACATTTGTGATGAGTTTGGCTAATGTTCCTTCACTCCTCAAATGTCCCAATGAAATGTACAAATCACTCCAAGTAGAATGAGTTACCTCAAATAACTTCCATCCCTTATGCACGTTCGAACCAATACTCTGTCAACTCCAACCAACAACACCCCCAGATCTCTAAGTCATCGCACAATTGTTTGAAATTCACCAAGGTGTGCTTTGCCTCATCCAATGTCCCATACCAAAGACCAGTGAACACCACCCAAGTCATTTGGTTTGCATTTTCCCATTCAATTCGACTACTAACCATTATTGATCGACTCATTTGTTGACTCCATTCGTCTCTTGGAATGGAATAGATCCGAAATGGACCGGGACAAACGAATGAGTGTAAGACTCAGTACTTGTAAAATTAAATTGACAATTAGTGAAGGTCAATAAACTTTGTAAAAAAATGTAAATTTGAAAGTATAATAGGAAAAAAACAAGACAACATGAGAGAAAAATGTAGATCTAAATGTAATTAAAAATTAAATAGAGGAGAGGGATGAAGATGGGGAAACGAAGGGTCAATTCTATTGGCCTTCCCCGTACCCTCCAATTCTTTCTATTTCTTCCCTCACTCTCATTTTCAAGAGGCATTTTGGTCGGGAGATAAAGAGGCATAGTAAGACATGAATGCAATGTAACCAGAGACTTCCATAATGAAAATATTGATCCCCATTGGAAGCTGGTTTTCTCATTTGGGTTTCCAGTGGAAAACTTCTAAGTTCATTGGTGACTAGTTGTGTTTGATTTCATTATGTTGAGCATTTTTATTTATCGAGACCATAATTCTATCTATTTGGGAAGTTGAATTGTTTCCATGGTGGGTTAAATTTCATTACTAGTTAGTCCCCTCACTTTCTAGTCGACTTAACTCCCTCTTGTAGACTAGAGTACCATTGGGTCAAATTCTCTAGTGTAGGGCATCCAAATTAATTTCCCAATCGAATTTTTAATCTATTGGGTGTTTCTAAATGTTGCAACACATATTTAAAAGTTGTTGGGAGAAATGTTACTTACTTGGGTGTTTCTAGTTGTTTTGGAACATTTTTAGACGTGGTTGGGTGGATTCCTAATTGCATGAGTGTATCTATATGATGCTCAACGAATTTAGATGATGTTGGGTGTTCTTAGAATTTGTTGGGAAATTTTTCTTCATTGTTGGTTTCCCAATTCTTCCCTCATATTTTTCTCTTCACCAATAGTTACCCAAATCGCCCTCTGAGCATTTATCTCCACTGCCAATCGACCCAACTTGTCCATTGAGGATTTGTCTTTGTTGTTGGTCGAATCATTCGATTGAGTTATCTTTCCCCTTCTCTATTCAATCGGATTCACTTACTAGTCGACTAGAATCCACTCTGCTCTGGTCAATTGGGTGGTCTTTTGGTCAATTTATCTTCTTTGGAAAACATGGTCCTGGTAAATGATTTATGAGAATATGTACAAGCCATTTGAAAATAGGTTATTCATTGTGGAGACCTGAGACGCGCTAGCACATTAATAATGCATATTTTCCATTTCATAGATATTTGGTTTCTTGTTTGCAGACAAGTGTAGGAACATAGGGGATTGTAGTTGGTGGTTTCCCATTGGGTGCACAAAGAAGGCATTGCAACCACTAGGATGGTAGAGACTACATTAAGAACACATAGCTCACATAACACCTGAATCTAGTCACTAACTTCAGAAAACTTGCATAGCCTTGATCTTTATTGAATTGGTTTCTATTGTGCCACCAATTGGTTGCGGTGTGCAGGTTACATGCAATACAGGGATTTGCAGTAGACAGAGAAGGGAGATTATAAAGATGGATCGAGGAAGAAAGTCCTAGTGGATTTTTTGCAGGTAGGGCTCTATATATAAGATTAAGAAAAAGAACTGATTTTAAATCTACGCATAACATATGTGTTGGTGAAGCACGTGGGCTATAAGATTCCCAATTACAAATCAGATGGCATCAGAGCAGTTGCATCATCAACCGTGACCTCTTTAGGGACTTTGAACATAACATTACAGACCTTAGCATGTCTAAAGAAATCAGAGACAAGTTGGAAGAGTTAAGGGCCAACAATTCTCAGCTTCAGGAGGAGAATGAGCACTTGAAAGAGAAATTTCAAATGTTCAAGAATAAATTTGAAGAATTCCAATACTACTTCACTTCAGTAAAAAAAAATTGGGACAAGCACATAACACAACTTGTATACCTTGGTGATAAGGTTATACAGATGGATCACTGGAAAGAGGATAGGTTCACACAAATGATGATGTAGTTGCAACCAGAGTTGATAGAGAAGGAGAAGGCCTTGAGAAGGCTTGAATAAGTTGTCCAGGAGAATAGAGGAGCAAGGAAACATTCCATTTCCACTGCAGATGTTAGCACCATGATTGAGACCACCTCAATAAGATCACTTTTCGTAGGAATCTCTTAACAACAACTTGGTGAATTTGATAAGCATACCAGAGGTACTAGCTCTAAAATCCTAAAACAAATGGGATATGATGGAAAAGGGTTAGAAAATAAGAGACAATGCATCAATACCCCCATTGTATTCACATCCTGAGCCAAACATGAAGGCCTAGTATTTTATGGTAGAAGTGAAACTTCTGTCGCCATGAAGAAAACCATTTTCATGAAGGAAACCAACAAGACAAAGTTATCTTTCTCATCAGGAGAAGGAGCAACAACACTGAGTGAATGTGTCAACTCACCACCACCTCAACCTTGTGGTATATTGAAGTAGAGAAACGATGAGAATTTCCAAACTTATCCCACACCTACACTCAGAGAAAGCAACAAACCAATCAACAAAAGCAAGCAAGAAGAAGAAGATCATGAGTTCTACATCAAACAAGACATTTCTTGTTTTTCACTACTATAATAAGAGAGGCCATACCATAGAAAAATTTTGGTATGCATAGACATGTTTGTTTTTTGAAAAGAAAGGCCATTATGAGACATCATGTTGGAAGAACAAAGCCATATTCCACATGCCTGATTTTTTTCAAATTTGAATGACAAGAAGGATTCTTGTATTCAACAACATACATAGAGGCACATGGAGAGGAGGAGTATATCAAGAATTCCTTGGAGTAGAAACAATAAATTTTTCCACCATTGCAATTTGAGTGGTCACTGGAAAGCAAAGTGTTGGAAAATTCATCTAGATCTTCACCCTAGAAACTACATAGCCAAGAGAAGGGCGTGGACAGTGAAGATTGAGGGAGATGAATATTTGTCTTCAATTCCAGTCCAAGTTACGTAAGTTGTCCAGGGAGAGATAGAAACACAAAAGAGAAACAACACAAACAATAAGGAAAATAGGTTGATGCTGAGAGAAACAACAATTTGATTCTTATTTCTGATATTGCATCCGAAGAACCCCATCTTGGAGTTCTGCCAGAGAATGGTGCACAAAGTTCAATGACCTTAGAGGATTTCTTGAGAACTACATGGTGTTCTTGTAAGCATTGGTTGTCACCTATTCCATTACACGCTAGTTGAAGAATGGATTTCCAAGTTAATGGACCAAATCCTACCACCGACATGTAGGTGTATGCATATTGGTCATTAGAATGACATGGCCATGAAGGGTTTTTTCCATGATGATAAGCAATTGATCCTAGCATAGGAATGCAACCACACTTTGATTGAGGAGTTGTTGCATGATAATATCTTGTTGGGGTCACACTAGACATAGACCAAGATTCAACTTGGCTTCATGATTTCCAAGTTGACCTATCTCTAGGATAGAGAGGGATATGGTAATGAGTGTTGGGTCCAGAGTTCAGATCTAGAGATTGTGGAGCTGAGAGTTAGTGAGCAAACTTCTACAATGAAGGAATAAGTGAGCCAAAACCAAAGCTAGATCCATAGCCAGGGACCAGAGCTATTAATCAGAGCCACAAGCCAGAGCTAGATCCATATTCAGAGTTTTTTCCAAGATCTAGAGTCAGAGTTACATTCAAGAGGAGAAAACATAAGTACATTGATCCATATTGGTTTCCTTGAGATTTTGGGGACCAAAATCCTCTCAATGGGGAGGTGTGATCCGAAATGGATCCAGACCAATGAATGGGTGTAAGACTCGATACTTATAATATTAAATTGAAAATGATTGAAGGTAAATAAACTTTGTAAAGTAATGTAAATTTGAAAGTCTAATAGGACAAAAAAAATACAACATGAGAGAAAAATGCAAAATTAATTGTAATTAAAAATTAAATAGGGGAAATGATTGAATAAGGGGAAATGAAGGGTCAGGTCTGTTGGCCTTCCCCGTGCCCCCAACTCTTTCTATTTATTCCCTCACTCTCATTTGCAAGGGGTATTTTTACCAAGAGAGAAAGAGGCATAATAAGCCATGAATGCAGCGTAACCATAGATTGTCATAATGAAAATACTAAGCCCCATTCAAAGATGGTTTTTTCTGTTTGGATTTCTAGTGGAAAAATTCTGAGTTCATTGGTGACTGGTTGTGTTTGATTTCACTATTTTGATTATTTTTATTTACCATGACCAAAATTCTCTCTATCTAGGAAGTTGAATTGTTTCCTTCGTTGGTTAACTTTTGTTGCTAGTCAATCCCCTCACTTTCTAGTCGACTTAAATCCCTTTTTTCGAATAGAGTACCATTGGGTTTAATTCTCTAGTGTTGGGCATCCAAATTAATTTCCCAATCAAATTTTTAATCTATTGGGTGTTTCTAAACGCTGCAGGGAATATTTAAAAGTTGTTGGGAGAACTGCTACTTGCTTGGGCATCTCTAGAAGTGAATGGATGTTTCTATATGTCGAGGGGCATTTTTAGATGTGGCTAGGTGGATTCCCAATTTTCTAGGTGTATTTATATGATTCTCAACAAATTTATATGATGTTGGTGTTCTTAGAATTTGTTGGGAAATTTTTCCTCATTTTTGGTTGCTCAATTTGCTCTTAGGCCTAGTGGCTTTTGTGTAGGTACATCTCTATATATAAGACTAAGAAAAAGAACATATTTTAAATTTTCACATAGCATTTGTGTTGGTGAAGTGAGTGGGATATAAGCCTTTCATTTACGAAAAAGAAATTGTATTTCTCTCTTGCAAGCATCCATACTTTGGCATTGTTGTCATGACTGTCATGTCATCACATGGCCCAATGAAACTAGCTAAGACACCAAACACCAGGGCGCCTCACCCATCTTCTCAACTCGACACAAAAAAAATTCATTGCCCACTTCACTACAAAAACATGTTCAATGCACCTCATCAATGAGGTAGGAAGCTTCCCCAATCCACCTCGAACGTTGCATCCAAATCTACCTAAGTCCACCATAGGAATTGTCCAAGAAGGTCATCTTGATTTCTCTACACATTCACCAAACCAAAGTGACCCAAACTGTTACTTGAATTCTTCGAATCTGCAACACTTGAGTCACCCTCAAGTCTGTTGGTTCTCATCGTGGACATAGAATTCAATTGAACTCCCAAGTCATCTAACTTCAATTCAAAGAATTCACTGCAACACTTGAAATATGCAAGAACTCAAAACCAACCATACATTTCCAACAACATCGTTTGTTGCAACCATGTTCTATGCTTGTTTTCCTAGACCTTCACTTGCCCAAGAAAGTGACTCTTCGTATGAACTCACCTCAACCACCATCCATTGTGACACAAGGATGAGTCCATTCATCCGCTTCATAAATTCATCTAAGTCCCAAACTTCACATGCATCCAACTGAACTCGTCTCCAATTCCTTTCCATATCCACACATTGATTGCTTCCACTTCAAGGAACCATGCTTCCACTAGTCGACTGTTAATTCATATTGGTGCTATCCAATTGTTGTAACTATGTGAAGAGTCACCTCGTCTGAAGGCTATGATACCAACAACCCAACTCAACTCAACTATTATTCTTGGAAATTAATGAAACGTAGACATCATGATGGAAATGTGCCCAACCAACCTCTTGCTGCGAACCTTCTCTAGTTCGCTCTAGGTCGTACAACACACCCAAGTGATTTACCTTGCTACAACCAACAAATTCTCCCCTTTACAATCACTTATACAATCACCCTCTATGTTTCACTTCATTGATCAATTATGTGGTTATCTCTGCAAAAATTTGGGAAACAAATCCTGCGTTCATATGCCTTTCCCAAGTGCTTGGATCTCCCAATGAACTTTGCACTTGGTCTCACCAAGGTGTTCACAATAGATTTCGACACTAGCTTCCATCACAAATCAAACCAACCAAGTCTGCCTCTGCAAGCAAGTCTGCGACAAGTTCTACAATGAATTATACAATGAGTTCCATTATCACCTTCTGATCACTTCTATGGTTATCTCTATGACAAGTTGTGCAACAAATCATGCGTTCATATGCCTTTCGCAAGTGCTCAGTTCTCCCAATGAAATTTTCACTTGGTCTCTCCAAGGTGTGAAAAATAGGTCTATCACTGACTTCATGAATCAAACCAACTTCCCCATCGCACCGTCAACCGAACCTCCATCATAAGTCTGATGCAAAGTATGTGATGAACAAGTCTGTTCCACCGAACCATTCACCAAGTCTATGCTCAGGTGTTCTCTGTGATGGGTCAATCTTGTTGAATAAATTATTGTCATTGATTTCAAAGGTAAATAAGTATTCAAATATAAATGTGACTTTAATAAAAACAAAAGTGGAAAAGTTAAGTGGAAGTGGAGATTACGTAAAAGTGGAGTAAACATGAAAGTGGATTAAAAAAAGGGTAAAAGTGAAAGTGGAGTTTACGTAAAAGTGGAGTAAACATGAAAAGGGATTAAAAAAGGTAAAAGTGAAAGTGTACATGGTATTTTCACATAGATTTAAAACCCATGGTGGTATTTTACCCATGATATGTTAAAAAGTGAATTAAAAATAAAAAAAGGGGGAAAATTAATTATTATTTAATAAAAGTCGTGTCTTTTCAAATAAACATGACTTTTCATGTAAAGCTTATGGTAAAGTATAAGTGGAGAAGAGGGTTATGAGAAAAAAGTGTGTGTGGGTGTAAATGTAATATTATTATGCATACCATTTGAGGAGTGATGATTGAATATCATTCAAGAATCGATGATTAAATATTAGTGAAGATCAGATATGGTGTTCTAGAAAATAAATCTGGAATTCTAGCAAGCAAATCTGGTAAAGGAAGATCTAAGAAAGAAGTAGAAATAAGATGATCTGATGAAGGAAAATACAAAGAAAAAGGAGTGAGCATGAAGTAGATATGACAAAAGTAGAAGGAGTGAGTTTCAAGTTGATCTGGCGGAAGCAGAAGTAGAGAGTGTAGAGAAGATTTGATGAAAGCAGAAGTAACGAGCATAGACCATATTTGATGAAGACAAAAGCAACAAGCAGACCAGTGAAGAGAATTAAAATAAATAACTTGTAAGTAGGTTGGTTCCTACATAACAAAAAACTGTGGGGATCATTGTCTCATGTAGGTCCGTGCCTACAAACAACATACGAGATTGGTGTCTCTTATAGGCTGGTGCCTACAAACATAAGAGAGGATCAATATATCTTGTAGGTCGGTGCCTACAAATGTAGTGGGGATTGGTGTATCTAGTATCTTGGTTCCTACAAACATTTGTGGTCGTAGTTTGGTGCCTACAAATTAATAAAAATAATTTTTTTATGGTTTTGTCTCAAAAAATTTCCATGCTAAATATTGTGTCTTTTGGTTGTTATATTTATGTGATTGCTTCATTATGGTTTATGAATGTTAAAAATAAAAAAAATAGCCTTATATTGATTCACCCCCCTCTTTCAGTATAAGTGTGTGTTCAATAATTGGTATCATAGTAGGTTCCTTTGGAAACAATCTAACCACTGGAAGGTAGATCACGAGAGAACACGTGGCCAGTCAGGAAGGTTTAACTACAAATAGGGTTTCATTATTTGACGGAAAAAAACTATACCTTCTGGAGTATAAGGATGCAAACATATCTAATGTCCCTTGGATTTGATATTTAGAAATCGGTTGTGACTTCTTATACAACCCCAAAATCTCCACCAACAGATACAGTTGGAAAAAATGCTAGTGAAAATGATGCAAAATCTATGAACGCCATCTTGTGAGGATTGTCAGAATCAAAGTTTGTCAAAGTAATGCATTGCAAATCAGTGAAATAAATTTGGGAAAAACTTGAAGACATCCATGAAAGAAATGAAAAGGTCAAGAAGGATAAACTCCAAACTCATAGAAGATAGTTTGAGAGTCTAAAGGTGAAAGACGAAGAAAATGTTGTAGCCTATCTCCTCCATGATGATGAAATTGTTAACACCATCAGAGGACTTGGTGAAATAGTTGCAAAACCAATGATTGTGCAAAATGTGTTGAGGTCACTCTCCTTAATATTTGATGCCAAAGTATTCTCCATTGAGGAATTGAAGGATCTTGATTAATTAACAATGTATGAATTGCATGGGATCTTCACTGTATATGAAATGAGGACTGAAAAGGAAAAACCATAAAAGAGGGAAGCAACTTTCAAATCCTCAAAGAATATGAATAACAAAGAGCACAAATCAAGTGATTGTTCCAGTTGTGAATCAAAAACAAAGGAAGCAAATTTTGTGAGAAAACTCAAAAAGTGATTTGGAAAATAAAAAGGTAAGTCTCCCTTTAAATTCTTTAACTATGGAAAATTAGAACATTTTGTTTCTAAGTGTCCATATGCGAAAATTGAAAGTAGTTATAGTGAAGAATACTATAACATAAAGAGAAAACATCATCATCAAAAAAATATCCACAAACAAGACAAGCATGAAAATAAGAAGAACTCTTATAAGTAGAAGACAAGCATGAAAAAAAGAAGAACTCTTATAAGTAGAAGACAAGCCTCTACTAAAAAAGGGTCAGTGACTTGTCTGAAGAAAGCAGTGAAAACAATTTTGATAGTGATAGAGAAGAAACTTTTTTTATGGAAATAAAAATAAAATTGATGAAGATAGAGGGAAAGAAATGATGGATTCAGAAGAATAGGAAAATGGTGAAACAAATGGAGAAGTGGATCTTGAAGAAGAACTCATTTGTGACTTAAGCGAAATAAAGAAGCTAAGGAAAATGAATTTGAAACAAAATGAGCAACTAAGAAAATGTGAAGAGGATTGTGATTCAAAATCCAAAATGTCACAAATCATTAAAGAATCATTTTTTTTTATCATAAACCTAAAATTTTAATTAGAAGAGGCAAGAAGGACATAAGAAGTGGTGAGAATCTGGCTAAAGAAAAATGAATAAAATTGTGAAGAGCTAGAATATGAGATTGTTTCCTTAAGAAAGGATTTGGAAAAGTCAACTACTCAGTTGAATATAAGCTTGAAGTTTGAAACGAGTACTGAAATATGAGAGGATATCATCAATTGTCAAAGGTCTCCATTCATTAAGACTGGGCTTGGATATGATGTTGTTGTTTCCTCCCTACCTACACCTAGCCTTGCTACAACCAAGGAAGTTCTGATTGTTGTAGGAGGAGTTCAAATTGGTGTTCTAGAAGAACAACCTACTGATGTCAAAGAGGGAGAATTACAGACAGGGGGAGATTTTCATATAGGGGAAGAATAATTACAGATAGGGAGAGTCACAGATAAGCGAGAATTCTTTCTATTTCTGGAGGAGTACGTGTTTTTGAGTACAAGGTTGCCATCAATGACAAAGGGGGGAGATTGTTGAATAAATTATTGTCATTGATGTCAAAAGTAAGTAAGTATTCAAATATAAATGTGACTTTAACAAATAAAAAAGTGGAAAAATTAAGTAGAAGTGGCGTTTACATAAAATTGGAATCAACATGAGAGTGGATTAAAAGAAAGGGTAAAAGTGAAAGTGGAGTTTACATAAAAGTGGAGTAAACATGAAAATGGATTAAAAAAGGTAAAAGTGAAAGTGTACATGGTATTCACACATGGATTTAAAACGCATGGTGGTATTTTACCCATGGTATGTTAAAAAGTGAATTAAAAATTAAAAAAATGGGGAAAATTAATTATTATTTAATAAAAATTGTGTCTTTTTGAATGACCATGACTTTTCATGTAAAGCTTATGGTAAAGTATAAATGGATAAGAGGGTTATGAGAAAAACGTGTGTGTGTGAGTGAACATGTGATATTCATATGCATACTGTTTGATGAGTGATGACTGAATATCATTCAAGAAGTGGTGATTAAATATTAGTGAAGATCGGATTTGGTGTTCTAGCAAATAAATCTGGCATTCTAGCAAGCAAGACTGGTAAATGAAGATCTAAGGTAGAAGTATCAGCAAAAAGATCTGACGAAGGCAGAGCAAAAGAAGGAGCGAGAGAAGAACGAGAAAGAGTTGAGCAGATCTAAAAAAAGAAAAATGAGTGAGTGTCGAGATGATCTAGCGAAAGGAGAAGTAGCGATTTCAGGGAAGATCTGGTGAAAGTAGAAGTAACGAGCACATAGTAGATTTGGTGAAGGCAGAAGAAACAAACAAACCAGTGAAGGAAATGCAAATGAAGAACTTGTAAGTAGGTTGGTTCCTACATAACAAATAGCTATGGAGATTAATGTCTCATGTAGGTTGGTGCCTACAAACAACAGAGGGGATTCATGTTTATTGTAGGTAGGTGCCTAAAAACAATAGAGGGGATTGTTATCTCATGTAGTTTAGTGCCTACAAAAAGAAGAGGGGATAGGTGTCTCATGTAGGTCGGTGTCTACAAAAAACACCGGGGATTGGTGTCTTCAGTAAGTTGGTACCTTCAAACATTTGTAACTGTAGATTGGTTCCTACAAATTAAAAAAAAAAAAATTGTGGATTTCTCTCGAAAGGGTTTCCACGATAAATATCTTGTCTTCTAGTTGTTATATTTATGTGATTGTTTCATTATGGTTTATGAATGTTAAAAATAAAAATATAGCCTTATATTGATTCACTCCCCCTCTTAGTATAAGTGTTTTCTCAACAAGTCCATTGAACCCTCACCAAACATGTGCCAAAATTGTCTAGCCAAACAAGTGTGACCCTCCCCCACCATTGTTCTAGCTGGAGTAGTGGTGAAGAGCCAAGTTTTCTCTGATACCATATGTCATGTCCCCAATTCCTGCCTTGCGATCATGCACCTCTTGAGGGCATGCAACACCACAACGTTTCATGCTTGACTTCTTGGAAACACAAAGGTTACTTTGTTCGAACTATGCCTCTTCACCTAGAGTATACCCATACTATTTAAGGTGAGTCAATCCACCTTGCCTAAGTGTGCCCCCCATGCCTTAGTTGATTTTCCCTTCATCGATGGAGCACCCAAGTATTTCCCTCAACTCTTCATCAAACCATCTGTCATTTGACTTTCATCGCAAGGCACCTTAGGTGGAGTCATCCCTTGGCACATCGCGCACCCAAGAAACCCCAACTCCCCTCTATAAGAAGACACATTATTCTTCATTCGTACCGATCGTCTTGCCTACCTGATTTGGTCTGTGGTGGAAGTGCATGCACCTGAGCTAAGCTCCCAAGGCCTTACACCTACCATTTAAAAAATTTAAGAAATAAAAAAGTACACACATAATGAAACATATAACAAAAGCAAAACCATTACAGAGAAAAACTCGAAGATGAAAAGAGAATGCACCGATGTGTATGAAAAGAAAATTGGAAACATTATATTATTGTAACAACATTTAATTCCAGCGCAGTCTGACGGTCCAAAATTGTGTCCCTCCCTTCAAAGAGAAAGGATTTCTGTGAAGTGTGTCTATTCACTTATAAAATGTAAATATGTTAATGTAAAATCCACATTGTGTCTCAAATAAGTCTGTGTTTTTTCAAATACAAGTGTTGGCCATGGGTTATTGAAGTAAAAATAATCGTAGAAAGTGGTTATGGCTAAGTCGTCATAGTTTGTTATCCGTCGACTATATGCATTAATTAATTTATGCAATTAAAATGTGGCTATTAATTTCTCCATATTCAAGGTTTTCGAAAAGCCATGTGCAGAAACAAAGTGATCATATCGACCACAACTCATATTTTCACACAGATGCAACACAGGGAAAATAATATCTTTGTTATTCAATGTTGATATATCACTAAAATTGTAAAAAACCTTTGAAAGGGGATGCATGGATGGATTATCCGACCGAAACAAATGGTGTTCGTGAGAGCAACGTATCATTTTAATCTACTATTTGATGAGAATGGTAGAAAGAGAGAAGATCGGTATTGGATTTTAGGGACAAATTCAAATTCAAACTTGGTAACTATATTTTAAGGAGGGTTAAGGTATCACAACAATTACCATGGGATTTGAATTAGATGAAGATTAAACTGGGACTAAACCTCACACTGATCAACTACCCTACTACCTGGGGCTAGATCCCTACACTATCTGATTTCCCTACTACTACCTGGGTCTACCTAAGTTTAGATATGTGAATGTACTTACCCATGTTATCCTCACTTGAATTTTTGTTGGTGAAGGGCGGTGGTAAAAGTCAATTTAATCTGATTTTCTCAATTGCTAAATCTCATAAATTGTTCCTCATGAATATAATATATTCGAGGACTTGTTGGACATTGTCAAACATGTGTGCATACAGAACAAACAAAACAGCCTCCCAATAATTTCAACTTTCCACCAAAATGCATTTGTAACAGATACTCCTTTCCAAGATAAGGTGGTTGTGGAAGAAGGTATTATTTTAATACTATTCATGAATCTATACTTAAGATCTCATCCTTATCATTGAAGTTTTAAACATTTTGAATGTAGAAAAAATCACTGTAACCAAAATCCTTAACTAATTTATTTCAATTACAAAATTTGTCCCGCTTTAATTAGTTGTCATAGTAGCAAAGATTAAGACCGTAAAATTTGTCGATTATTGTTAAATTTCACTAACAAAGGAAAAAGTGTTAATGTATTTGAGAACCATATTACATGTAAATGATTTCTTTCCACATGAAATGAAGCAAATCGAACGGAATTATAATCAAATATTACTATGTTAAACAAAACAAATCTATGACTTATATTGTCTCCGACTTCTAGGGAATTGTCACATGGCTTTAATCAACGCCAGTGTGACTTGACTAGGGTTATCTCACGAAATGTCGATTACTAATAATTCCATTCGCTAATGAGAATGAAAGAGAACTTGGAATGGGCACAAGATCACTAATTCGCTATGAGTCTAAACGATAATCTCATGAATGAAAGAAAATGTGTGACATGACAAAACTTTTTCCAAGATACAATGGACCGTCTCAATGTTTTCTTCAATAATGATTCTGCGAGTAAAGATTTTTTGAATTGAATTAGTATGTACTATTTTTGTAATATTTGAGACATTAAAAACTAACAAGATAAAATTCGCCTCCATGAAAAACTAAGAAGAATAAAACTCAGGGATATTTGCATATTTTTAAATAAAAAAAAAGAAAATATTATTTCATTTCTTCTTCACAATTAAAGAATTAGTTATACGAGTCATATTCACTTACAATGCACGTGAATATAGGATTCTTGAGCTCCATCCTTTTTCTCCAGTCAACCACAACTAAGTGTGGGGGATGACTTTCCTCTCAACCAATTTTTCAGTCAACATGATTGAAAACCCTTGAGCCCTCAATCAACTATGGTTGTCAGTTTCTGTACCTTTCACATCAAGATTGCAATAACAATTGAGAACCCTTGATCACTCAATCAACTATGGTTGTCAGTTTCTATACCTTTCACATCAAGATTCCAATCACAATTGAGAACCCCCAAGCCCTGAATCAACTATCTATGCCAAATTTTATTCCTTCCGAATAAAAATTATCCAAAACAAAAGACATCTTACTAGCTTCTCCATATTCATTAAACAATTATTCTTCGTACCCATCCATGCAAAAATCTCTATGCATAGGTCCCATTTGTCATCTAGCCATTAACTCTTAATCATGCAACTTTTAACATTTTCTTTGTTTAGCTTTTCTCTAAATTCCTTCTTGGTAATTTATCTCATTTTTACCTTTTCTTCCTTTATAATAAATTGGTTATTTATTATGACTAATACTATTATTATCATGTTATTATTATTTATTTCTATCATTTTTACTTTAATCATTATTACTTATTATTATTTTAAGACCATTTGTTTATTTTCCTCATCAAGTATTTATTACTTATTATTACTTTAATTCAAACAATGTGGCATTACATACTCCCCCTCTTTAAGGAACTACATCTCAAAATTAACTTTAATTATGTATTTTTATTTTTATTTTTGTACTATTAACTTTCTTCTTGTTTCTTCCACGATATCATTTGTTGTAACTAGTATAAGAGCCGCCCAATTTCCCACATCAGGCATCGAAAGTCCACATCACAACTTCGAGGAAGTGCAAGCACATATGTAGTCATCTTCTTGACTTTCAATACAAGTATTAAGCCTATCAGCCTAACCGAGGCCCCAAGGACCAAGGCTTCATCTTCCTAAGTAGGAATTTACTCTAGTACACTAACTCACATACCCCAAGAATATTGAAATGTTGACCTAAGATTCCTCCCCAACTCCTACTAGGTACTCAGCCCTAGGAATTGAATTCTAACTACACAACTCAATTGGTGAGTATTGCTCCAACCCTTCTTCTAGACTTTAGCATCACAACACCAATATCGAGCACAATATCCTTTTCAAAATGATCCCATGTCCCATCAAGAATTATACAAGGTAAAAGAACCAATGACATATGTTTATTGATTCAGTTTTCCTTCAACCTCCTTCATAGGCATGGACTCCCATGAGATCATTGGATAAAAGCCATAAAAAATGAAACCTAGAGATGCCTTGCCCAGGGATCCCCGAGAAGGCAATAAAAAGCCTCTCAACAAGAAACAAGAGGGAACCAAAGAAAAATGACAAAACAAGACCTAGCCAAGAGGATGGGGGGTCTCATCACGAGCCAGTCCATTATGTTCATGGGTACCTAGCAGTATGACATTGCCATTATATGGTTACCACACCAGGGCAGTGACCTTTGGTTGCATGGCCAAGGGAAAGGGGGTCTCATCACGAGCCAACCTTATCATCTCTGTGAAAGTGCTTGTGGGTAACACTGTCAGCTCTAGTCACCACGTCAAGGTAGTGTCCTCTAGTTAGACCTTAAAATAAAAAAAAGGAAAAAGGATTAAAGAAAAGAAAGAATAAAGGCAATAAGGGCTTGGAAAGAATTGCATCCATGACGGGTACAACTCACCTTCTACAAAGGCACCCACAGGTAATATCACCTCTATCTGTATGTCTGGACATCTTTTGACCACATCACCTCGTATTCCATGGCTTGGATGATATCCTCTGGAAACTTTCCTTCTCCTATGGATGTTGGCCCTATAGAGTATTTTGTCTTTTTCTTTAGCTTTGTATAGTAGGTCATTGTAATGTCTTTGAGCTATTGGATGATGTATCAGGGGTTTTATGCATGTATTTGATAAAATTGATGATGAAATATGATTCACATTGCTATGATCCCTGTGACTAATGAGCCCATGGAGGGTGAATTTTTTGATGTGCAGGACCATACCCGATGGACAGGTACCGGTTGGACCGGTACACATGGGGAGATGATTAGTTCGTACCTCCATGGGGCTGAAGAGCCCATCAGATGGTTGTTAGGACCCCATTAGGGGCAGAGATAGGACAGTGGTTTGATGAGCCTTTGCACATGAGAAGAAGAAGGGCGTTCCACCCAGGACACTTTGGCTGAGCCCAACCCAGGGGGGTTGGCCCACTTCAGATGGAACATTTTCCTTTTGATGGACAGGACGTCACCCAGAAGGCTTGGACATCACCTTGAGCATGTGGCAGTTTGATGGGATGACTGACACATGTGGCATCTTGGAGGAGCCCTAAAAGGGCTAATGTCTGACTTCTGGATGTTGGATTAGCCCAAAAAGGGTCTAACGTCTCCCGCAGAGGGGCTTGACATCTCTCCTTTTGATCATTTATGTCATTTACTTAGCATTTAATGTAAAAATAGTATGATTTTGGTTATTAGCCTTGTCGACTATTTTTAATGACCTAATTTTAAATTAAAGGTCATGAGATGCTATATATTGAGGATGTTTTTCCCTCATTTGAACATAACACAACAACTCACACTTGTGAGGTCTGATTTTTGCACCCTTATTGGGTATTTGGTCTTTTAAAGGAGGCGCACTTATTGATGGAAGGCTTTTCTTGGCATATTTTGGCATTTCTCTTGAGGAAGGTTTACAACTAGGGTTTTCACATGCTTTTCTTCATGATTTGTAAGTGTTTTTCCTGCAAAACTTCTTGATTGAATGGTTGTAGGTTAGTATTCTTGCATTTATTTATAAATTTTCTGATTTTAAAACCCTAGGTGACAAGCACACAAGTAGGTCCTTGTCATATGTCCCCTTAGAGAGAAATTTTCAGCCATTGAGGAAGGAAGAAAGAGCCTAGCCTTTGCTACACTCTTCTTACTTTCTCCCTTAAGCTAGATTTGATTTTTAAAGGTTAAAAGGAGGGTGACGTCCTAGGCCTAGGTTATCTACACCTAGGACCGTCCATCTTCTAGGGTTTTAGTGATAGAGCCTTGCCATTGCAACACTCTCCCTCATTGAATCCTCTTGTTTTAAATCTTTTCCTTTGCTAGCCATTTTTCCAAGTTTGACCTAAAGAAGGAGGAAAGAGCATGAGGCATTGCTTAAGAAACACTGGAGTGAGCCTCTTTCCCCTAGGGTTTTGATTCTAGGGCCCTGCCATTGCAACACTCTAGAACCCTTCCCTCTTGTCTTTAGCCTATTTCTCCTTCAAATTTGCGTCCTCTCCTTGAATGACTCCATATACCCTTGGGCACTGATCTTAGACACACAACGTTGAAGTCCAAGTGTCCAAAAAAACTCTCAAAACATTAAATTTTGAAACCCTAACTAACCAAACTAACAATAATTAAGGCTGACATCACAGTTGGTTATCTCATCTTGACGCATGAAATGTTGAAAATAAGCGATTAGATGATGGTTAAAGGAATTTATTGAGTAAATGGTTGATTGGATATGTCGTTTGTTGCATCACCTCAATAGTTATTGGTGAATTGATATTCTTACATTGTTATATTGACAAAACGTTGAATTCATTAATATCTGTTGTTTCATTGCTTATATATAATTGTCGGATAGTCACATGAAGTACTAACCCTTTGTGTTATAGCCTGCATATATATGTTGTATTGTTGTTGTCTTGTTCCAGGCAAGTGTTTTCATTTGGGCATACACTTCATTTATTGGTTGATTAGCCAGACTTTCTAACTTTGGTGGTAACCTGTGAGGAGGAACTTTTCCTTGACTTTCATACTTTAACCTCTTCAAACCCCAGGTTACCGAGGACATCTCCCCTGGGTTAACCTCCCTAAATAGAAAGAACCTCCCCATTGAGGTGACATTGGGTGGGGAAGGTTCCTGTTACGATAGTTTGGCCTTTATCCTTTAGCCTTTTGACCTAGCTACAAATTGTGCGATAACAAGGCCCACTTTTGTAATGTATAAATAAAAGGATAGGCAATGTAAGAAGGAGTAGATATGATTTCTTAGTGAAATTGGTAGTGCATCTATGTGATGTTGAATAAGTGCTATGTGCAAACTGTGTAAGGCTTACAAGGCTAAGTTCAAGTTACTGTGAGGTTTCTATAGAAAGCTAAGTGTTGTAACGCAAGGAAGAAGGATCTAGCGAGTTGCGCAGATCTTCTTTCCTATGCGAAGAAGGGTTTTGGAGACTTTGTGCTTGTAATAGATTGAAGTTGATAATAAAGAAGAAGATCTTGTGGACATAGCCCCAGGGTGGGGGTGAACCACATAAATCTATGTGTTATGATTTGTGCTTTGATTCAATGTGTTTTTGCTTATGCTATGTGCTTTGATATATCCACTTATGCTCTGTGCTTCTTAGATATATATATGATTGTTAGATCTGATGTGTATGAGGATGTTTAGTGTTGATCTACTGGATTTGATCTGGGTTACTATGGTTAAGTACTGAAATAATGTAGATCTGAGTGTACACCGCGATGCTCTATGTTATATGTGAAGTAGAATAAGGGTTGAATATTGACGAATGATCGATGTTAAGTGCTCTGTAAATGATATAATCACATATCCGTTTCCCAGCTAAGGTTGCAGACACCTAAGTCTTGCAACCACCCCTGCCTCTACCTCGAGTAAGACTTCATCTGCTTCCCAGGTGTTGTCGAAAGGGTCGGTAATTAGGGCTTTGTTGGTGTGCTCTTGAGCATTGAACCCTGGGTTTGCCCCTATGCCAACAAATGGTTCCATTGTCGGGACCTAAAACTGTGATTGTTGGGAACTGAGGAAGAAGAAACTTTGTGCAAAAGAAAGCTCTGTGCGTAGATCTGTTTCCCTAGTGCACAGCTTTTTACTCGACCTGTGAAGCTTTGTGCCAGGAATAAGGTCAGATCCGAAGAAAGGAAGATCAGATCTGAAGAAAAGAAGCGAGATCTGAATGCTATGTGCTCTAAGAAAAGTAAAAGTGGAAATTTGCGAAAGAAAGAGGTCATATCTACAGAAAAGAGGTAAGATCTGTAAGCTCTGTGTTGTAATAAAGGTAAGAATAGTCAAAAGTTCTTAGATCTAGAAGCTTTGTGCTCTGTAGAAGTAAGATAAGTGAAATGTTTTGTTTCTAGAGCATGGATCTAGGTATGTTTGATAGATTCTATCCTAGTTTAAAAACTAGGGCATTAATAGATGAAAGAAATTTTGATATGAATAGATCTGATAAGTATAATGATAGATATGTTATACCTATGCATAGAAAGAATGTCTGGACTAACAAATGGATGCAAGATCCTAGAAAGAATTTTCTGCAGGTTAGCTATCACGATTCTAGTGCGCAGTATAGAAGAGGTTGGGGATCTTTTAAAAAAAAGTGAGGATTAATCCTATGTTACTGTTGCAGAAAACTGGACCATCTAGCTAAGGAATGCCTTGGTAGAAGACCTAGTTGTCTCTGTTGCAAATCTAGGGACCATGAGGTATTGGATTGCCCTAGAATGATCTCTAAGCTTGAAAGGATAGATCTGAATCAAGAAGACCATAAGGCAGATCCAGGAAAGGCAGAAACCCAACAAGAATTAGAGAAAGTATTAATACAGATGAGAGAAACCCTGAAGGAACATAAAGATGTCTGATTACCAGAGATCGTCAAAGAAAAAGAGAAAGTCGAAGAAAGAATAGGGGACTTCAACATTGACTGTATTCTTGATGAAGAAACACAAGTGAACATTATGCCAGAAAGAAATTGGGAAGCTATAGTGAAGCTGCCATGATTCCTTCATTGGGAGGAATAGGACTATTCAGAGGAAAAATGACGATGTTATGTGGAAAACTCACTCAAATACCTATGACAGTCAATGGAACTTCGACAAAAGAATATTTTGAGATTATCAAATTCATTGAGGACAATGCCCCATTTACTATGCTACTCGAAAAACATTGGATTGAAAGAGATAAGCCAGAAAGAAGGAAGAAGAAGAGGTTTTAGAACAACAGAGACAAGAGTTAAAATATTTCATGACTAAAAGGATCTCACAATTGATAGAAGAACAGGAGAACCGCTCGAAGCCATATGATACTAGAAGCCCAGAAGTCGAGGCCAAAGCTACACAAAGGCTGAAATTTCTACCCCAGACAAAGAAGAAATGATATACCTAAACCCTACGAGAGAATCTCACCAGCACGAAGTGATTATGTCCAAGGAAAATAAGAATCAAAATGATAAGAGAATCACCGAGACGAAGCTCACTGGAAAGAAAGCTAGAAATATAAGTAAGAATAAGGCTAAGATTGAAAAATTACAGAAGATCCCAAAGGGTACCTCGCAGCAAGACACTTTGCAGAATTGGAGCTTCGTCAGGATATCAGAACAATGACATATGCCACTTCGCCAAGGCGAAGTAATATATCCGTTGGAAGCCAATATAAGCGTTCGACTACCACTCTGAACGAGTCAGAAAACATTTATGGCTTGCCACTAGACCGTTTGACCATGCCATAATGGACAGAACATAAGTTAATGTAGCCTCATACCCGTTGCAAGCAGACCGTTGCTAAGTTTCCCTACTTAGTCTGTCGTGCCACACACCAAGAATACTTTTTTCTAAGTGAGAATTTGAGCCCGAAACCTAAGATTACTTCACCCTGTGATCATTGCCTTGTTCCCATACCATTCACTGTAGTGTCTTAATTCATTTCACACGCGAGCTAGTTGACACAAGCTTGTATGTCAGACAAGCTCAGCACTACTGAGAAAGTAGTTGAAGAAGTTTTGATTGACTTAATGACTGAGAGAGTCATGTCGGAGTGAGGATTACTATAGGAATCCAATCATCATCAATGAGAGGACTCCAGGCCTCCCCTTCCATTACTCGTGTTGGTCCATCCCAACCGATCGATGAGAAATAGACCAAGCACAAGGATGACATTGCAAATGCCAAGCTTATCCCACACATTCTACCTATTTACTTACCACCTCTAAGCGGTGCCATCAACTATGATAGTGTACCTCGAGAATTTGATTACACTTTGATCACTACGTACCTTCTGAAAGGGGTGCGTGCAGTACGTGCTGACCAGGATAAGCTCGCAACACTGATATTTAGTGATTTTAACCTTGGAGATCGTAAAGTTTACAGCATGTTAGCCCTGCATAAGTACTTAACCAGGACTAAAAGAAAGAATTCTAAGGATACTTATGGTTGGATCGTTGCATCACTGTGGATCTGACCTTGATAAATCGGATCACAGGACTAAGTATGCAAGGCCCTGACCCACAGGATTTTTACCCTGGAAAGACCTCAGACCGAGCACTAGCGCAAAGGATAAAAGAAACTTATGGCGATGTTGAGAAAGGCACGCGAGGCTACAAGGTAGCCTCTATCCAGAGTGGCACAGTGCACCTTGCCTATCAGCTGATCGCGGGAAATCTAGTTCGCAAGAACAGACCAACGCAAGTGACTAGATTCATAGTTGACCTCGCAGGGAAGTGCACCGAGGGACTAAAGATGAACTGGGCACAATACCTTGTAAACTAGCTAGAGCTTGATTGTAGAGAAGCACAAGACCAAGGGTATGAGTTCCACTTTAGTTGGTTGCTCATACTAATTGCTTTCATCGCCTGGGAGCTACCAAAAGGTGCCACTTTTCTAGAGATCGAACCCTTCAAACCATTGGCCACAAAGTTATGTACGTTGTGGTACTCCAGCAACATGAACAAGCAATGGAAATCCAATTCCATCTTCCACGCCTATTAAAATCAATTGAAGATTGCAATCCAGTCTATACTGCGCCTCACCCCAAACACACTTCATAGGTTTATACCTTTGATAAAATTCAGCGTGAACTGCCACTTCACCTATATCACAATGCACATTGATGAGCATAATCAACAGCTCCAGTCATACTACAAGTTGAAAGAAGAATACTTGGAGTAGATTACCAAGGAATGGTCGTTGGACCTCCTTGTTGTAGTGGACCCCGCAGAAATGTCCAACGTGGATAGCCCTGAAGCTATGTTAGATACACCTAGACCAAGCAATACTAAGAAGGATGATGAAGTTCAATATGTCCCTAGCACATCCATGAAGACTACTTCAATCTCACCTGTGCAGGGAGGTGATGGTGAAGAACTAGGTGGCACAGAAGTTGAGAAAAACAAAGGCGAGGTTACTCCACCTAGAGAGGAGGAGGATCCCTCCAAGAAAAGGAATATTACCCCACCAAATCCCTCATCCCGAAAGAAAACTAAGGCCATCTAGACTATGTTTAAGACTACCCTCACACCGGATGACTTTGACTTCTTAATCGCTACGCGGAATGATGCTTCACTAGAGATTGCAAAAAAGAAAGAAGCGAAGCAAGAGAAGGTATTCAACCGAATCAAGGGTGAACTTCAAGAAGTACAACAGGCACTCTAGTCCATTCAAGCAGTTTCTACTTTACCCTTGATAATTGGAACAACAGGAACATGCGATGAGCCCACCCAATTACACCAGATCGCTGATAAAGTCAAAGCTCGCCTTCGACGAGCTCAAGAAGACACAACGCAAGCCACCCAGGATTTGACACAAGTACATAATGCACTTCTAGAACAATAGAGTAAGGAAGAACGGGAAAATCTTGCCCTGCAAGAGAAGTGGGATGAGGAAAAAACACAGTTACATCAGAGCAAGGACCAGTTGCTAGCAGAGCAACTTGAAGTACAAGAAAGGGTTCACAAAGCACTTTGCTCTATGACGGTCATAGAAGTATGTCCCACAGTAGGTGGCACAACTTAAAGAAGTAATCCAGCAACTTCAGCAGCACATCACAAATCTGGAACTTCGTACCATGCCCAATATTCCTCAAGAAATAAGAGACCTAAGGGAAGCAACTACCCATAGTGCAGTTGGCCGATTAAAAACTTTTTCCTTGGAATATAAGCAGTTGAGCGCTAGAAGTGCCCAGACTTATGAGAACTTCACAAAGAATCCAGAGTTGCAGGCATTGGAGGCACATCTCCAAGAAGAAAAGCAGCACGTAGATACTCTACAGGCGTAGCTGAAGACCTTGACCCCAGTCGAAAGAATGAAGAGATTTCCAGAACAACGCATCGCCCAAAAACAAGTACACATGCTGCAAAGTGATGGAAGTCTCCCAATGAATTCAACCAATCCAAGAAAAGGAATGCTAACTGTTCACTGAAGTTGAAAACCAGGGAGTCAAGCTTGAACAGGTTGTCATCACCACAAAACAACGCCTGGAAGGGCCAATAAATGTTGCAGTGATCCAGAAGTTCAATGAGAAAGAGTTTGTCGCACTACAGTAGGTCGAAGTAGCTCGAGCCAAGCTCGAGGCATTCGAGGCGGAATTGATCAGACCAGAGTGACTCGGGATGAGTCACAGGTGAGTGTTGGGTGCCTGTTGTCCCTTGACCAAGTTTTGAGGAACACTTGGTCATATTTGATCATTTTTGGACTTTGACAACCTGTCAAAGATGGAGCACCAGGCGAAGCAGAGATCATGGGATCTCGGTCCACTTTTGGGCCCTTTTAGGGTTTTGGGTTAATGTAATGGGAAAGGGATGTCGGCCCGTGGGTTTACCCACGATTAGGCCCACTTTTGTAATGTATAAATAGAAGGATAGGAAATGTAAGAAGGAGTAGATATGATTGCTTAGTGAAATTGGTAGTGCATCTATGTGATGTTGAATAAGTTCTCTGTGCGAACTGTGTAAGGCTTGCAAGGCTAAGTGAAAGTTAATGTGAGGTTTCTATAGAAAGCTAAGTGTTGTAACGCAAGGAAAAAGGATCTAGAGAGTTGCACAGATCTTCTGTCCTATGCGAAGAAGGGTTTTGGAGGCTTTGTGCTTGTAACATATTGAAGACGACAATAAAGAAGAATATCTTGTGGACGTAGCCCCAGGGTGGGGGTGAACCACGTAAATATGTGTGTTATGCTCTGTGCTTTGATTCAATGTGTTTTTTCTTATGTTATGTGCTTTGATATATCCACTTATGCTTTGTTCTTCTTAGATATATATATGATTGTTAGATATGATGTGTATGAAGATGCTCAGTGTTGATCTACTGGATCTGATATGGGTTACTATGGTCAAGTACTGAAATAGTGTAGATCTGCTCTGTGCTATCTGCAAAGTAGAATAAGGGTTGAATATTGAAGAATGATCGATGCTAAGTGCTCTATAAATGATATAATCATAGATCTGTGTCCTAGCTAAGGTTGCAGACACTTGAGTCTTGCAACCACCCCTACCTCTACCTCAGGTGAGACTTCATCTTCTTCACAGGTGTTTCCTAAAGGGACGGTAGTTAGGGATTTGTCGGTGCACTCTTGAGCGTTGAACCCTGGCTCTGCCCCTGTGCCAACACACGTTTTCGACGACCATGCTTAATTGTGGCAGGAGCATCTTCCACCATAGAAGAGCGCTCACCCTCAGTTGAAAGACCGCCATGCGGACCTTCATGTTGGAGGTATATTGACAAAGTGCAAAGCACATCACCATATTCTCCAACCATGCCTCGATAGATGCACCGTCCAAGGAACCAAATAACTCGGGAAATTTGACCTTCTCGAGTTCATGGTGAATGCTACCAGTACCGACCAGAGCGTGCGGTGGACCCTCAGGAGGTTTCAGCACCCTGGCCTCATCTCTATCCAAACGAATGACCAGTTCCTCAGACATCCTTTGAAATGACCTCATAATCCCAACCACATCACCCATAGTTACCTGTTACTTCCCAAAAACTTGTTCGTCTCCCTGGGGTTTAGACTCCTCGGGAATGGATTCTACTGGAGGCTTCGTGCCTCCTCCCCTAGCACCTCGTCATCTCCTCTGTGACGTCCTCTAACCATTATTACATGCATGAATACCAATTAATTTAATTAGTGACATCATAATCAATTATCTAATCAATGGAATCCATAGTGATCCCAAGTTGCGGGTTGAACTGGATTTGATACAATATGTAATGACCCCCATTGTTACGATAACATACTACGCGTAACAAGTGATAATTTGTTTTTTCTTTTTAAAGCAAGGAAGTAACAACAAAAATAGTCATTCAATGCAACTAGATGACGAACACAATGCACGCACTCCAGGAAACATACATCATAGCGACCCAACATACAAGCACATTAAGAAATTGGATGCAACAAGCGAAGATCAACAAGACAAAATAGAAACGACTATGCACCCATCCTACCCTGCAAGTTTAGGACCTCCAGGACACATAAGCAATGCTCAAGCCTAGGTTCCCATCGATTTTGACCATTTAAGGTCTCAAGGATGGCGATTGTTCCGAGGAACAAAAAGGTGTCTACATCCTACCCAACACAAGAAATACCACACCTACTAAGCTAAGGGAAAACATCAACAACCTAACACAACAACATCAACCGACACATGTAACAAGAACCTTCAAAGCGAGCGAGAATTAACAATTCTTGACTCAATCAATTTGCATGGCGCACAAATAAATATTCAACAACCTAACGTTCTAGTGACCCTTCAAGGCACGCAAGGGATATTTGATCAAGGATCGTCATTCATATGACCAATAAATTAATTAACTCATCTATCATCTAAATCTATCATTCGTCAATTAAATTTTTGCATGCCAGAAATAAACTGAACGATGCGAGAAAGTGTCCCATGATGGAGCTCTTTATTAGCACACCCCATCTCTGAAGAGTCTACACCCCTAGGGCCCACTGCATGTCACTTAAACCCATTAACCACTTCAAATTTATTAAATATAACAAACTAATTGGCTAACAACACCACTAGTGGTAACAACTGATTGGCAACACATAATTAATGATAACAACTAAATGGAAACAACATAATTAATGATAACAACTTATTAGCAACACATAATTAATGATAACAACTGAATGGAAAACAACATAATTAAGGATAACAAACTGATTGGCAACACATAATTAATGATAACAATTGAATGGAAACAACACAATTAAGTCAATGAAATAGTTAAACAAGACACAGTCTAGTGAGGAATAAAAACATAAATTAATAAACAAGTATTTTGCATTAATTAATTTCATTCCCGAGTATTCTATGGAGAGACAACTACTGTAAGAATAAATACCCATTTACTACTTAATCCCTTCCATAATTTATTTACAGAGGTTGTATTTATTCACAAGTAACCACTCGTTTTAAGTTCTCAATTAATAAAATGGGGCTCACAATTCCCTATCAACAAGATGAAGTTGGTTATATCTGATCCAGAATAATGGTGAGGTTGATAAAGGTGATTTTGATATGTTGGAGGTTATTCGCACCCACCAAAGGATAATCACAGTCTCAGACCAAAAAGATAACACGTGGTACTTATTACAACAATGCGTGTACAATGGATGGGCTTGGGAGCTGTGCAAAGACTTGAAATTGGACAATAAGCGAGGAGATGAAACTCAATTCCACCTCCACTCTAACACTATAGTAGCAAGGATTCAATAACTCAGAAATATTGTGATGGGCGCACTGTCCAACCTAAGGAAGATAACAATAAAAATTCCAGGTTATGCTAACACTGATTTAGTGTTAATAATCCGAATTCACCTTCTGTCTAACTGTGGAGAACACACTAAAGTAAAAAATAGCAATCATTCACTTCGCGTAAATCTTGGTAGAAAATTTGGCATGGTACAACAATTTCGGAAAACATAAGAAATAGTTGGTCTGGGCTCATTCGGCCATGAGAAAATCAGAGACAACCTCCAAGAAGAAAAACAAAATGCAACAAGAAATAAATCATTCACAACATAAAATTTTCTGCAAGAAATAAACCAATCCCAGGAGTAGATGATAATCCAATCGCAACAAGAATTAATTGGCAGCAAGAAATAAATCATTCGCAACATAAAATTTGTTGCAAGAAATAAACCAATCACAGCCAAAATCACCGCAAGAAAAAGGAATGGTTTGCTGGGTAAAGAGAGGGGAACAGAGCCCTGGATTTCCCAAATGTAGAGAAACTCGCTGCAAAAACAATGTTGTGCAGAGGATTGATCCTACACTTATTATCTATGCACAAGAAAGAAGGGCAATTGAATCTAAATCTTTAGCACCAGAGTGAAAGACAGTCGATTCGGCTCCTGGCTGACTGTTCAGGCACAGACTAATAACTTGAAGGATAAGGGAACAAAAGATAAAAACACAAATCTGTATCTAGATCTTCTTCGTGGAGAAATAAATAATAATAATAAATGCAATTGAGGAATAAAGAAAACGTAGGAAGGAGATACAAAAACGTAGACAAGGTTTTGAGTCTGGGGCTCATTCTGGCCACGCGTAATTAGACAGTAACTTAGAAATAAAATACACTGTGGATAACAAGGTTTCTTATAGAATGAAACAATCAACAAGGAGATTACATTGATAACAAAATTCTCAAGGAATCCCTAAGGAGACCTACATTCTTACCAAAATTCGAAAGAAAACCATTTCTATCCTATGCAATAGTTCTTCCAATGTGGTTATGTATGTACAAAACGTTTTATTTTTCTTTTGTCAGATTACCATTAAAAATTATGATTTTATGAAAAATAATCTGTTACAATCACTATAGAAATACATGTGTGAGGAAAGCTCATGGCAATGAAATCGTCATCTGAATGCAGTAAAATAAACAAGTGTAAAGTAAGCTTATTACAAGTGACAACTTTAACATGCGTACCTTTACCGACGACAATGAGGAAAATAGGTTCTTTCACACATTCTCTCCTTCCAGATCTTGCTTGTCGACCGATGAGACCTCACCGGTACCTCCGAGCCAATGCCAGGGGTACTATTCTTCACCCTGAGCCCCCTGATCTGCAAAGGGGCCATGCACACGATACCAGAGAATGCTAGCACCTAGCTTGCCTCGCAATATCGAGCTACCACTCGTTAACTGAGCTGGGTATCCCAACTCCCACAAGAGAAAGTTCAGTTAAGATGAAATTTCAGCAGCGTAACGTTATGCAAGCCAGATGTGATCCATACTCCTCCTCCACCATCCTTGCTATAGATTTTCTTAGTCATTAGTTTACCAAACCCTAATTAGATTCATTTTTCATTTATTTAATTAGGAATACCTCCCCCGTACACATGTCGCCCGATCCCCTAGTTGCAAGAAAAAATCAATTTATTAATTAATTAATTTTTCCTAATTCCCTCACCCACCTAAAAGTGTTCCTAAAAGCGCTCCTCAGTGTCCCATTATTCCCTTACAACTCTTAAATGACTTACGCCTTACTTAATTCCTATTTGAGTTCACAAATAGAAAGTTCCAAAGGCTAGATTCCTTTCTAAGTTAGACATTCCCCTTTTTCTTTAAGTTTCCCCTTTTCCTAACTAAATTTAGAATTAGCAGGCTTAGACAAAAATAACCAATTACCCATTTTTTTAATTAAACCTTTATCAAAATTTCCACTTTAATTATTAAAGCTTGAATTTTCTTTACCCCCTTCTTGTTACATGTCTAATTAGTTTTTTTTGTTCAAAGGTTCTACTCAGACCTAGGTTTGCAATTCGCTAGGCTTGGCAAAAGTTCTTAAGGGAAAAAATGTTATTAAGATTTACTTATCACATCATTCATTTTAAGGTTGACCAGGTCCTAAGGAGGCATAGTTTTCTAGGCATTAGGTTTATTAACTTACCAAGTTAAAATCGCGATGTTCCCTTCAGGACGCACTACGTGCTCCAAGGGTGACACTCACCTCTTTCTGTTTTATTCGTGCGACATGCCCTTCAAGATGCACTACGTGCTCCAAGGGTGTCACTCACCTCTTGACTGAATTTTGGCAGACATCAAACCCCTGGAGTCAATACTCTGTCAAGTGATCTTGTGGGAGACTAAGGACCTCTAAGGAATAAGGAACCCGCCTTGTTTCTGGCCCCTTAGAATCATCGTGAGAGACTTTCACAGTCTTCCCTTACGGCATCGCGGGTCTCTTGAACTAGGTAATCGTTAACCTACAGTTTAAGCCACGACGAGAGTGCAAGTAGGTTGTAGCAGGGATGCTGCCACACCTCTCCATCAATGTCTCTGGTTGTTGTGTGTGACCCCTCTACTCCAAATGTGAGTTTGATCGACAAGCTATCATCATCATGCATCCATCAATGAATCATGTCAGCAATAATAATCAACATCATAACATATAATCGTATGTACATATGCCACCTAAACAACATTCAAACCCTAAAAGTCCACTCCCTGACTCAATCCGGAGTCCATTGAGTTTCATCGATGCCTTGGCATCCTCAACGTCCAAAGTCCTGCACACTCAGGAAAGCCTAGTCAATAGCACATGTTGATGCAAATACAACAAAAATAACATAACATCAAATCCACAATGTCTCATAATCATAATCAAAACGACCAATAGTATAACAACTCAGATCACTTGCATGCAAGTGTCCTCAAAGAATAATTCCACTCAGTGTGCGCAAGAGCGGGATGTTACTGAAGACCATCGAGTCTTAAGGTATTTTGAGGATGTTTTAAGAGAAATTTTGTGATTTCCACCAAATAGAGACATCGATTTTTCTATTGATTTGGTGCTAGGAGTTGTCTCAGTATCCAATATACCTTATAGAATGGGCACACTAGAATTGAAGGAGTTGCAGATGCAACTTGAAGAATTGTTAAATAAGGGGTATATACTCCCAAGTGTGTCACCTTGGGGATCCCCGATTCTTTTTGTAAAGAATAAAGATGGAACCTTAAGGTTTTTTATTGATTTTAGACAACTTAATAAGGTCACCATAAAGAACAAATATCCTTTACCAAGAATTGATGATTTGTTTGATCAACTGAAAGGTGCAAGATTATTTTCAAAGATTGACTTGAGATGATGTTATCATCAAGTAAGGATAAAGGAATAAGACATCAACAAGACCGCATTCAAGACAAGGTATGGAAATTATGAATTCATGGTAGTGTTATTTGAACTATCAAATGCCCCAACAATCTTTATGTGTTTAATGAATGGAGTGTTCAAGGAGTACCTGGAAAAGTTTTTTATTGTCTTCCTAGATGATATACTTGTCTACTCTAATTCAGAAGAGGAACATAAAAAATATTTAATAATGGTGTTGCAAGTTTTAAGAGAGCATAAATCGCATGCTAAGCTAAGTAAGTGCATCTTTCATCAAAAGAAGATTCACTACTTGAGGCGTATAATTTCAACGAAAGGGACATAAGTTGATCTTGAGAAGATAGAGGCCATTAGAGGATGGTCAGCGGCAAAGAATGTCACCGAATTTAGATAATTCATGGGTCTTTCCAGTTGTTATTGAATATTCATAAAATTTTGTTACTAAATTTAAATCTTAGTACAACCTGTCACCCAGAGTCTGATGGGAAAACATAAAGGACTAGCAGAATAATTGAGGACATGCTTATAATGTATGTGATGGATCAACCATCAAAATGGGAAGATTATATTCATTTAGTTGAATTTTCCTACAACAATGGGTATTGAGCCTCATTGAAGATGATTATGTTTGAATCATTGTATGGTAGAAAATGTAACACTCCAGTGAGTTGGGATAATTAAGAAGACAAAGAAGTTGTTGGGCTGGGTTTGTTAAAGGAAATGGAAGAGAAGATGGAAAAGATAAAACATAATTTAAAGGTTGCCTAGGATAGGAAGAAAAACTATGCAAACAAGAATAGAGTGTTTATAGATTTTAATGTGGGAGAACATGTGTTCTTAAAATTAAAGACAAAGAGAAGTTCACTAAGATTAGAAAGTTTCCTGAAGTGGACATCGAGATATTGTGGACCTTTTGAAATAAAAAAAAAGATATGGCCAGTTGCATACATGCTAGCATTTATTACATCCATGAGAGTGAATAATGTATTTCATGTATCATTATTAAAGAAACATGTGCCTGATCCTAACCACATAATTGATTGGAATGTGATCCAGGTGGAACACGAAGGGGGTTTCCAGGTGGAACCAATACACATCCTAGAAAAAAAAGTCAAAGTTCTCAAGAACAAAGCCACATGGATGGTAAAGGTTCAATGGAACTATTAAAGTCCTCAATATGCTACATGGGAGCATGAAGAAAACATGCGGGAATAATACCCACAAAGTTCTGACAATTTTGAAGAAAATGGAATGCAAAACTCCATTTTGAGTTGTTAGAGTTCTGAAACCACATCTTAGAG
This sequence comes from Picea engelmannii, assembly GCA_009831015.1. NCBI lineage: Eukaryota > Viridiplantae > Streptophyta > Pinopsida > Pinales > Pinaceae > Picea > Picea engelmannii. The sequence continues at coordinate 623,155 of ML782327.1, read as the reverse complement.
TCCTAGCCAACTGCATTGGGGACCTTGATAAATGAATGGCTCATTTCTTAGGTTAGCCTTGATACAAAAATGGTACATCCCTTGGGTTAACCTTGATAAACAAATGTTGCATTCCTTGGGTCAACGAGTTGGGAGGAACAAGAGGTTATGGTTGGAACTACTGCTGGAGTTGTTAAATTGTAGAATTTTTATTTCTAATTATTGTGATGTAAAGTTGCATATATGTATATTGACATAGTGTGCACCCAGGAAAATGCACAATTGTACGGGAGGGGGAATGTAACATCCGCACTATAATCCCCAGTTTAATTAATTCTTATGTAGATATAATATGTGGCTCTGGCCAAGCAATGCAATATGTGAATTGAATTTCATTGTTTTAATAATAAAAATGTGATGTCAGTTTCTTAGGGGACATGGACAAGAGATGGGGGATGAATTAATCCAGGAGAGAGAGGAGATTCTAGGATAATGGTCAAGAGGGGTCCAAGGGGGAATTACACATGTATATTAATTCAACCCATTTTCCTAAAATTGATATTTGTATATGAACCTTCTCATTTTTGATTGAGTGTTCCCAAATCCAATCATTGAATGCATGTAAGAGAGTAGGTGTGATTGGTCACATAACAAAGTTATTAGGCACATGGGGATTGAGTACAACCAACTTGGGGAAACAGTGGGAGTTAAGAATAGTAAGCCAAATGAGAGGAAATTCGTATGGGTTGGGACAACAATTTTACACATTGAGTTTTTGTGCATGAGGAGAAAGTACAGAGAAGGAAAGAGATCTTGGAACTGATTTAACCATGGAGGGTGAATTCTAAAACAAGCTAGAGAATATTCATAGTGTATTAGAGTTGTAAATTGAAGAGTCGGGTTGCTAGGCCTGAAGAGTTAACTCCTGAGTGAGTTTCACTAAAACAACAAGTGTGTGTTGTTGGTTTTACTAGTAGTTTTCCTAGTAGCAAGTTCCCTTGAGTTCCTAGCTCAGAGATTCCTAGTTGCATGTGCCAGAGAGACCCTGATAAAAGAATAGTTCATTCCTTGGGTTAGCTCTGATAAATGTATGGTATATCCCTTCGGTTAACCCTGATAAATGAATGACACATTCCTTGGGTTGAACAGGTCAAGAGGAAGAGAGTTGGTGGAAAATCAAGATAATTGTAGGAAGATATCAATGGGTTGTGATTTTATGAGTTGTGAGTGGATTGTGAGAGACCACCCTCTTTTGTGTATTACTAGCCTCAACTCAGGGTGACTGGTTGTTGATATTTGAGACAATAAGTCTATGCTTGGGTGGAACGTCTGTCCCAAGCAGCTGGTTGCACAACTCTTATTTAAAGATAAGTGGTTTATCGTGTTGTTGCATTGTTTACATGTGTTATTGTTGTGCATGAACTCTATGTAAATGAGAATGATTTATATGTTGATATAATGAGTTGTTTAGTTGCATTTCATGTCGATTATTAACATGTTGTAGATGATTATATTTAATGGTTGTAGGCAATAACTAAATATGTTTTAATTCATAGCTGAAAGCTATAAAAAATTAGTTATCTGTAAATGAATTAATTTAGTTAGAAAAAATTTCATTTTTATGAATATTATGCCCCATAATGTCCCTCATAATGTCCCTCAGATGGGCTGGGGGACATTGCACTTTCCTTATTTATATATATAACGTTTTACACATTTTTATGTGCAATTCATGAATTCAAGGCTCATGGTGATATTTGTCATAAATTTTAAGAAATTTCCTTTGATTTCTAATTAAATGATTGTTTGAATTGTTATAGTTTGAATTGTGCTACGGACCTGTGTGTGGGTTAATGTTGCAGATTTGGGTGTTGAAAGGTATCATTCTGAATTCACAATTTTTTATCTCAACCACGTGAAATATTCGTTGCAGTTAAAGGCACGTAGTGCAACTACAAAGTTGTTACTGAGTATATACATGTGCATTTAATAATCAACAATTGAGTTTATTCCTCTTAAGACAGTTAGTTGTTTCCTATCAATTTAAGGAATCCATGTTTAGATATTATTGGAAAGACTTGAGAATATCTAATTCTCAAGCACGTTCAAAAAAATATTTGTTTTGTAATTGTGTTATAAAAGGGGATATTCATTATTGTTTGAGAGAGAGTATATAACTTAGTACGACAGGGGAAATGAAGTTATGTATAAACTCTTTCTTGATTAAAATATAAACCTCTATTAAAGTTCCTGTATTTTTTTTATTTTTATTTATCTCTTCATTCCATAGAGACCGAGTTCGCTTTACAGGTGTGAAGTCATTTATATAGATTACCTTTTTTTATTTTGCTTATTGAGATTAAGCACTTTTTGTTATAATTGTTTCATTCTCTAGAGTTTGGTAGCTTAACTATGTTCCTTTTCTTTGTTAATTAATATTTAATGCATAATTTTTGTGACTAAGGAATTGACTATAACAACAGTTTGGCTCTCATTTAGTTTTCATCAATTTTATAAATTAAAATATCAAGAGTGAATTAAAATATCAAGAGTAACAACAGTTTGGCTCTCATTTAGTTTTCATCAATTCTATAAATTAAAATATCAAGAGTGAATTAAAATATCAAGAGTGGAATAAAATCTTTTGGTGAATATGTATTTCTTTAATTTTTGGCACATATACAAATTAAGTAGTAGTTATAAGTTATTGTTCATTTTCCAGCATTTAGTAATCAACTACAATGGATGTCTTTTCATTTTGTATATACATATTGCACAATATCATACAAGTTTACATACACCTATTTTGACATATCAAATGTATAAGTAGACTAGTATCCTTTTTGTTGTAGAAAGGAGATTAAGTCACCTGTCAATTTTGGTGCAGTTGTCAAGGAGATGTCAAAGAATTAAATAATTTTATTTTTACTAGTTTAGATAACCCATGGTAAGGGGATCATTTCAGGTAAATTATTGATAATGCCCTTTGTTGGATTTCATATGTAGTGTTTTGAATTAGCAATAGAGTGTATAGGACACATGAATAGGATTTAGGATTCTAAATCCTTATATTCCATGGTGTAATAAGAGCCACTCTAATTACTAGCACACTAATAGAAAATTGGTTAAAGGAGAAAAGGCATAGGTACCATCCAAATATTGATATGCTTCCAATGAAGGCATTGTTGAATCCAATCCCATACCATCCAATCTTAGAGTTGGTTCCATTATTGATGATATGTTCATACCATATATTGCAAACACAAAAGATTTGATTAATGATCAATTATCTTACGATGGTATTTGTGAGTTATGCAAGTATTACTCACGAGGAAATGAAAAACATGGTAAAGGTCCCATATACAATATTGCTAGAATAATCACATTAGTTGGAGGAGAAGCTACCCAAGCTAAATTTGAAATTTTACTGGATAATTTCAAAACTGATATCCCAACTCTCTTAATTTGTAATTGGACATAATACAACCCAATAATAAGCATGTGTTAGGGTCCTAACCTCCCTAACCCCTAAAGTATATACAATACTATGTGTTGTTATGTAATTAATGCCATCATTGGTAAATAAGACCAATGTAATAAGTGTGAACACAACTATTGTAGGAAGTCTTACAATAAATTTCCTTCTCTAGAATGTTCTTAAGAAGATAGGAGTAGTATAAATAGACTTATAAATCATTGTAAAATATCTCTGGTGGAATCATTTGTAATTTGAGCTCTATTCTACTGGAGGTTGCTCACTCAAAGAGAAAAGTGAATAGTTCTTTTGAGATAATAAAGGTATCTTATTTTGGCCAATATTGTTAGTGTGTTTTCTATTCTATTTCATTATTCTAAATATTTGGATAATATTTGTTCTCTTACTTTATATATTTCTATTTAGTTCCTTACAAGTGGTATCAAAGCACTTTTCTCAACAATTTTTTAGGAAACAAACTCCAGGCTATAAGGGACTATAAAGAACCACATTGATTTATTGTTAAGTGGGAAAAATTATGGCCAGGAAAGAATACACGCATGAACTACATATGGTTTCACCTTGTTGGAAACCCTTGTAACCCCTATTGGTACCCCTTCCAGTAGTACTACATCAGACAACACTTGTGCATGAAATTTCATTTCCATGTACCCTCGGGTATATTGGGAGTCTTGTAGGTATCCTGAAACGAGCCATAGATCAACCATTCAACTGCTTAATTTCTATAGTGGTACCAAGCACATAACTCGGGAAGAATACTCTTGCATACCTAGGTAATTGGGTAGTATGGATAAGGGTACGATTAACCCCCCTTAGTCAGAGTCTTGAGATATTGGGTCAAGTACTATTGTTGGACCCTACAAGTATATAAGAGATATATAGCATAGGTCACTCCCTTGTCCATAGGAACCTTAAAAAACCTATCCCTTGTTGCAAAAATAGAAATAGTGTTGAAATTTTGCACATCCAATCTTAGGCAACCCCATTTCTTCCATCCAAGCTACAAAAAGTTTCTCTTCGCATTGATCACAATGGTACCCCTCTTTCATTAGACATATTTTTGTGGAATCACCTTCCCTATCTGGAATCCTTGTTTGGGACCAATATCACTAGATTCATTGCTTCACACTAATCACAGTGGTATGCCTCATTAATAATCCTTTTTGTGTAGACCCACTCATCCTATTATTTCCTGCCTATCTCTCCAGTCCTAAAATCCACACTGCTCACATTCATACACCTCCCCAATAAACCTTTATGTGTGGACCCACTTGTCCCCTTCCACTGCTCCACTATCACTCTTACTTATGAACCCTTCCTTGATGAAAAATCACAACCAAGACTTTGGAAATGTCATCTATTCTATGGAAGATTCCTTTACCAACTTCCATAACGAATTCAAAGAGTCTCAAACTTTGACTGATAAAAGTTTGACTCTAGTTAATTCCAACATTGATACCCTTAATTGACATCATTTGTTAACCAATTCAAGGGCCCTGAATCTTCAAAAGAACCTTTACACCAAGAGGAAGTAGAATCATCCCATTCTATGGATTTTCATTCTAACTCATTTTCTCGTGATCTACGTCTTCATAAATTAGAGGTGAATAAATTTGATGGTTCAGACCCCACTAGTTGGGTCACTCAAATGGAACATTATTTCTCATTCCATGGCATCACCAATGACTTAATGAGACTTCTTGTTGATTTCTTCCATTTAGATATAGAGCACTCGAAATGGCATAAAAAATCCAATCGAGGTTTTCTTGCTTGGAATCAATTTTTTGTTGATATTTATCAATGTTTTGACACAGACACTCATCATTTGAGTCATTTGACCAAGATTAAACAATCAGGTATTGTTGAAGACTACATCACTACTTTTGAGTAATTGTATTTTTCACTGAAGGAATGCCGGACATCGTCTTCCACAAATGATTTATTAGTGGTCTCAAGGACATCTGTACTCACGTCCTAATGAATCTTCCTTAGACTTGGATTAAATCCACTCATAGGGACAAGGAAACATAATAGGTGGTCATTACTCAAATAAAAAATCCATCCATTATTCCGCATCACTACCCCAACAATCCATCTCCTCCTTCCCCTCCTCTTAAGGTCCACAAATTAACAAGGGTGGAAATGGTTGAACACCAACTTAAGGGTGTTTTCTACAATTGTGATAAAAAAAACTTTCTAAGGCATAGATGTAAGGAGAAAAATATTTTTATTTCCATTTCTAAGGACATTTTTGAAGATGAAGGTGATGTTTCCCCTCCTAAATTGCTACCAGAGCCAGATCATAACAATATTTCCTCTAATTAAACTGATGTGGAACCCTTCATCTCTCTTCATGCTCTAACTAGTCTTTTAGCTCCCCAAACTCTTAAATTAATTGGTTATATCGAGCAATGTAAAGTCATTATCCTCATCGACAATGGAAACTCCCATAAATTTATTCATCAAAGAATTTATCAAGAGACCCATTACTATATCCATGTAGTAAAAAACAATTATATCATGATTACTAAAGGAGGTTCCATGAAATGTGGGGGTCATTGTGAAAATGTGCACCTTCAAATTGCTAATTATTCTTTGAAATGCCACATGTTTTCCATTGAAATAGGGGTCACAATGTTTTTTTGTGTGTTTAATGGTTACACACTCTAGGCCCCATCACCATGGATTTCAAGGAATTATACAGGATATTCCAACAGGATGGGCACCGATACCAACTCCAACACATCACAACTGGAAATTCACCTGATATTTTCAGTTTACACCATAAGGAAAAACTCCTCAAAAAGGGTCATTATGGAATTATTGTGTGGTTCCATGCCATTCTATCCTTTTAGACTCCTTCCCAAACCATTCATCCTGAAATGTATCTTATATTATCTAAACACCACTCATATTTTGAAAACCCCCAAGGCCTCCCACCTTCTCATGGTCCCCATGATCATTCCATCCCACTTATACCCGGTATGCTTCCACCCAATGTTTTCCCTTATCACGGCCCATTCAATCATAAAAATGAGATTGAAAAAATTGTTCAAGAATTGTTACTTACAAGTGTCATCCACCCTAGTACCAACCCTTATTCATATCTTGTGGTCATAAAAAACAAGGTACTTGTCGTATGCATCCTTATTTTTGGGCTCTCAATAGAATTACCATCAAAGATAAATTTCCCATTCTCGTCATTGTTGAACTTTTGGATAAACTGATTGGTTCTCAATTCTTTACCAAACTTGATCTGAGTTCCAACTATCACCATATTTGTATGAAGGAGGATGATATTCCCAATACTTCCTTTCCTACTCATGACGACCATTATGAGTCCTTGGTCATGCCCTTTAGCCAGTGTAATACACCATCAACTTTCCAAAGTCTCATGAATCACATCTTCCGACCCTTCCTTTGTCATTTTTTTCTTATCTTATTTTATTGCATCTTCATTTATAGTAAAAATTTCCAAACCCATCTTTCCCATGTGGATTGGGTATTACAACTACTTTCTCAGCATCAACTCTTTCTCAAGAAGTCCAAATGTTCCTTTGGGGCCTTGAAAGTAGAATATTTGGGCCATACTTTTAGTAATGTTGGTGTCTGAGTGGATCCAAAGAAAATAGAAGCTATGAAGGATTCGCCCACCCTAAGAATATTAAAATTTTGTGAGGCCTCCTTGGTTTAATTGGATACTATCGCAAGTGCATCTAGAATTATAGAAAAAATGAAGCCCTTCTCACTTCCCTTCTTAATTAAAATGCTTTTGGTTGGACTACAACCACAAATCAAGCCTTCCACGCTTTGAAAGAGGCTATGTCTACCACTCCAGTACTGACTCCGCTCGACTTCAAAAACACATTTAATTTGGAGCGTGAGTCCTTAGGGAAAGGAATTATTGTGGTTCTCATGCAAGAAGGTAAATCAACATATGAAAAATAAATGTTGGCTACTTTTCATGCGATGAATATTTGGCATCCTTACTTTCTTGGGAAATGCTTCCAAATTAAAAATGATCATTGTATTGTCGAATATTTTTTAGAACAATCAATTTCCTCCCTCAAGCAACATGAGTGAGTTACCAAATTGTTCATCAATGATTATAATATCATTTACAAGAAGGGAAAACAAAATATGCTAATTGACACTCTTTCTAGGAAATATAAAACGGAAGTGTCCCTCTTTTCACTCTCCTATATTATATTTGATTGGTTGAATGTAGTTCACTATGCATAGTTCCAACATCCCAAAATTTCTATCATGATCCAACAACTACAACAAGACTCTAATACATCTCCAAGGTACACTTGGCACAATGATGAGCTCCTATATAAAGGTCGTCGATATTTGAGAAAATAATACAACTTTAAATATATTGTGCTTTATGAACTCAATGCCTCACCAACAACATGACATTTTGTCTTTAATAAAACCTACGAACAGATCAAACATTCATTTTTTGGGGAAAGAATGAAACATGACATAAGCACTCTTTTGGTTGAATATGATATTTACCAACACCAAAAGGGAGAAATAGTTAAAAATCCAAGCACACTGCAACCTCTCCTTATCCAACCTATTGTATGGATATATATCTCTATGGACTTCATCATCATATTAACCAAATTTGGAAATAAATCATCCATAATTGTTTTGGTTGATCGAATTTCCAAATGTGATCATTTATGTGTCCTACAACACCCATTTGAAGCTTCCACAATGGATGAAGTTTTCATGGAAAATATCTTTAAAATACATGGTATGCTGCAATCTATTGTCTCAGACCATGATCTAAATTTCACAACTAAATATGGAAAGAATTTTTCAGTCTCCAGGGCACCCAATTTCATCTTACCACTGCTTAACACCCCCAGAATGATGGTCAAATAGAAGTTGTCAACAAGTGCTTGTAAACCTATTTGAGGTGATTTATGTCAAAACAAAAATCTCAATGGATTCAGTGGTTACTCATTGTTGAATGGTGGTACAATACAACTTACCATGGTGCCACTCACATGACTCCCTTTGAGGAAATATATGGTAAAAATCCCCCCTCCATATTATCTTACCTCATAGGTGTCTCCAAGGTCCAAGAGGGTGACAAAACCCTTATAGTTGGGGCTGACATTCTACGCACTCTCAAAGGCAATTTGGTCATAGTTCAGAATCAAATGAAGTAATAAGCTAATCAACATCATTATGAATGCCATTTTTCCTAAGGGTATCAAGCTTTCTTCATATACAAACATATAAGAAAAATTCCCTCAAATAAAACCACTACTAGAAGCTTGCTCCAAAATTTTATGGCCCCTATACAATCATCAAGTGCATTGGGCATCTGGCTTATAAATTATCACTTCCAAGTCATTCTAAGATCCATCCTATTTTTTATGTCTCCTTCTTAAAGAAAGTGATTGACTCTAAATGCCATGTTCAAACTAGTCTCCTTGAATTGGAGGAATAATGTTCCATTTGTTTCCATCCACGGACCATCTTGGACCAACGCAAGTGTCGTCTATGCTAGCGCACTATTCATGAAGTTGTGATATAGTAGGAGGATACACCACCCAAGGATTCCACGTGGGAACCAACCACCATTCTACATCAATTCCCACATCTCAAACCTTGGGGAAAAGGCTATTCTTTAAGGGGGAGGGCATGTTCGAGTCCTAACCTCCCTAACCCATAAAGTAAATAGAATACTATGTATTTCTATGTAATAAATGCCATCATTAGTAAATAAGGCCTATGTAATAAGTGTGAACAAAACTATTGTAGGAAGGATTACTAGAAGGTTTTTCCTACTATAAAGTTGATTCTCTAGAATGTTCTTTAGAATATAGAAGTAGTATACATAGAAGTAGAAATCATTGTAAAATATGTCTAGTGGAATCTTTTTTATTTTGAGATATTCTCTATTGTAGTTTTCCCCCTCTAAGAGGCAAGTGAAAAATGATTTTCAAATAATACAAGTATCTTATTTTGGCTAATATTATTATTGTGTTAGTTATTTTGTTTCATTATGCTAGATATTTGGATAATATGTGTTCTCTTACTCTACATATTTATATTTGGTACCTTACAAGTGGTATTAGAGCACTTTCCTAGGAAATGTTTTAGAAAAAAATTAATTTCAAGCTAGAGAAGTGTTCCAACATCTATAAAGGACCACATTGATCTATCATTAAGTAGGCAAAATTTTGGTTGGGGAAGAATACACATAGTAACTACACATGTTTTCACCTTGTTGGAAACCATTGTAACCCCTATTGGTACCATTTTGATTAGCACCGCATTAGACAACACTTGTACATGGAATTTATCTTCCACGTATGCTCGGGTATATCAAGAGTCCTATAGGTATCCTAAAACTGGCCATATATCATCCATTCGACTGCTTGATCGCTATAGTGACACCGAGCACCACACTCGATAAGAATTCTCTTGTGTACCTGGGTAATTAGGTAGTATGACTAAGGGTACGGTTAACACTTCTTAGTTAAATCCTTGAGATATTGGTCAGAGTACTACTATTGGACCCTGCAATTATATAAGCGAATTATAGCATAGGGAACTCCCTTTTTCCTTGGGAACCTTTTAAAACCTACTTCTTTCTTCCAAAATATAAATAATGTTGAAATTTTGCACAACTAGTCTTGGGAAACCCTATTTCCTGCATCGAGTCTATGTAGCTTCCTCTCTTCGCACTGATCATAGTGGTACCCCTCTTTCATAATATTTTTTTTTTGGACCCACCCACCCTATCTGGAACCCTTATTTGGGACCTATCTCACTATATTACTTGCTTCACATTGATCACAATGGTATCCCTCTTTCATAAGCCTTCTTTTGTGGACTCACCTGCCCTGTTATCCTCCTATCTTTTCGGTCCTAAAATCCACATTGATCACCTTCATACACCTCTCTAGTAAACCTTTATGTTTGGACCCACTCATTCCCTTCCACTACTCCCCTATCACTCTTACGTGTGCACCCTTCCCTGATGGAAACCCACAACCAAGACTTTGGCAATAACATATCTTCCCTTGATGATTCCTTTACCAATTTCCATAATGAATTCAAAGAGAATAAAATTTTGACTGATCAAATTTTGAATCGATTTAATTCCAACATTGCTACCCTTGATTCTAAGTTCATCATACTCGACCACCTTGCTGCTTAAATGAACTCCTTGATAGTATTTGTTAATCAATTCAAGGGCCCCGGTTCCTTAGAAAAACAATTACACTAAGAGGGATCCCAATCATCTCATTCTTCAATGCCTTGTCCTCTTATGGAATAAGGTGAGGGGACAAGATCCCTCTTTTCCTCAAAGCGCACTAGAGTAGAATTCATCATGTGTCTCAACCTGCTAGAGTTAGTCTTGCATACACACATTTATCATGAAATCAATCATAAATAATGAATCACAACTCATCTAATTAACCAAGCTCAATCCATTCTTTTATATTGATTGTGGTCAAAAAGTGAGTTTGTTCAGTACAAGGGTAGGTAAAAAATACTCATGGATGGTCCTCATGGTCTACTATGTATAGACCCTTCATTACCCCCCAACTTAAGGATTTTCACACCCTTTCACAAACAAAATGTTGTTCTATCATCCCTGAAATACTTCTATTGTTCCCTACATCTCTACTAGATGTCCCATGATGTATATCTAGTAATTCCCCCCTACTCATAATACCCAACAATTCTTTCAATTTATTCCTAGTCTTCCTTTTCTCTTTCCCTATCCAAATCTGATGGTGGTGAAGGACGTAAGAGAAGAGGGGGATTGAACTTTAATCCAATACATTTTCATTCCCAATTCCCGAGGGATACTTTGTAGAGTGAAGTTATGAACAAGGAATCTTGTAAAGTGTTGGGTGAATGAGGTTCTCTAATTTGAAGGCCATAGGGGAGTGATTGCAACCTTCTTTGGTATCCCTGAGTTTCTTCCTATTATAATAGTCTTAGAGTATCTTATGATTAATGGCCTTCCCCTATTTTCCCTCCAAAATAGGTGCCACATCCATATCTAAGGTGAAAGCCTAATGGATGGCTATAATTTCCTATGGTTTAGGAGCTTCAACCCTGATCCAAAGAGGGATATGGAGTCCGTCCATGTGTTTCTTTAGTTTAGTTACTCTTAGTTATTCATGATGAATCCAAGATGATAATTCCATAAGCTGAACATCCCATACATATGGATTTAGGCTCCATTTGTAGGGATGTGGGAGGGAAATATTGTGTAAGTAGAACTTGTTGAATCAAAAACTCACCACTAACTGTATTGTCTGCAAATGATTGCAAGGAATACTAAAAATTATCATGATAGATACAATTAATAGGTGGGACCCCCTAGAAGATCAAACCTATAAAGAGTTTATTTTCAATTATTCCTAAGATGACAGTGAGTGCTTCAAAACATGATCTACATTTTCCTTTCTCCAGCTTGATTGTGACATATTCTTTAACTTGGTTTCATATGAAAGATTGAGATTATGATTCACAAACTTTTAAAATGGTTCCTCATATTGCATGCAACTATGCTCATATAATGACAGTACATTCTGATTGTGCCTTTGAATTAATGTTTATTTTAAAAGGTTTTATTCCATTCTCTTAAGCCTCATCACATTCCAAGTCAATAATTTGAATATACATATTCCAAGTGACAATGGATTCATGGAAATGAATATATTATATGCTATATAAAGTGGTTATTTTTGAGTTTTCATGATACAAGATGGTGATATATGAAATAATTTTAAAATCTAGAGTATATATGGCATGTGTTATATGTATATGAGCTTTTGGTCAAAGGTATGAAGTGTTGTTTGGGCTTCCATCCAAGCTTTGATTTATGTTATCCATTGGGCGCACCTACCAACATATATCAACAAATTGCATTGGGTTTATGTCATAAATGTGGTTTAATAATGAAAACCCTAGTTGTTGAAAGGGGTCGTCATTCAATGGTATGACAATTTATGATGATATTTGCATAGTTATGGTGCATGGCCCTCCTGCATACTTTCCACTCACTCTTGTATTCAATTGGTGGTTATGGAACTCGTTGGAAAGGTAAAATGTGACATGGAAAGGTTTATGATTGCATATGATTCGGGTTAACGTGACGATGCCCATGCATTCAATGCACGAGGATGTGGTAATTAACCCATCATCTTGTATATTCTACCCTCATTTTTGAAGTTTTCATTGTGATTGGGAGAGGTTATTTTCTGAACCTAGTAGGAAATCTCGACCATGGTGGTTAGATAATTGTTTACACCCATTTTGGCAAGAGTTTAAGGATTTGGTTATAGGTATGCAAGCACCATCGAGTTTATCCATCAAATATGTGATTTATTTACAATTATAATTTATGGTGGCTCTGTTTTGATTGGTTTTGAGTATGTTTTCTTCCTATGTTATCTCATTTTGTTGAAGTAATTTTGAAATACAACTATGTAGCATTCATTTATTCACTTTCCATCAATTTCATAGAAATATTATCAGTTTGGTTTATTTTGAAAATAACCCATTGAGTTTATAAGAAAAGGGATACTTGGGTTCAAATCGTCTTGGGGTAATTTTGGTTCTCCACAAACATAGGTTGACAAATGGCTCTTCGGTTGAATATTTAAGTTTTAACAACTACATGTTATGAGAAATGAAACACATTCTTATGGGTCTTTTGTATATATCTCAAAGGGTGACCATTCATAAATCCTGAGGCTTTATCAATCAATGACGTATATGTGTTTCATGATGATAAGATGGCATGGTATGAAAATTAAATTATGGATAAATAAGGGAATATTGAAAACTAAATAAATAAAGAGTACATAGGGGGTCCCCACCTATTAATTATTAATTATTATCCTTTATCTTTATTTAATAATTTTTTCCTACTTAACTAAAATTATTTATCCCTATAACTAAAGGTAGTTGAACCACTTGAACTACCTCATTGAAGAGTAAAAGGAGAAGGAAAAGAAGGGACAAACGAAGGAGAGAATATCAAGACAATTCTAATAAAGGTTGTTGGTTGTGGAGCCTGATTATCTTCGTGATTTAGAGGTCTTGTTTAAACCATGCTTTGACCCCATTCCCTGACAAGTCTTTACCCCCCACATCTCTCGCTAGGGGAGGTGGTGAGAAATTTTGGAGCCCCCCCCTAGTGGGGGTTCGTGGGTAGTGCCCCTGAAGAAATGTTTTTGGGAAAATTGCTTTGTAAAATATTGTAATTCCGTAGACAATATGGACCGTAAATTATAAGGTCTCAAATCCAATGGTAGAAGCTATGTTAGGTATTTTTTCCCTAGAAGGAAACCCTATTTTTTGTATGAGGGTACTTTATTGTGGCTATGTATATTAGTGAATATTTTATTATGAGAGCGGAGACTGTGAGAGAAAGAAGAGGAAGTTATAGTGGGTATGGTGTAGGTTGTATCCCTTCATTTGTTGGATAATAAGAAAGGAAGGACCTGGAAATTTCTCTAGTGGTCGTAGCCCACACTGGGTGAACCGCGTATATCTATGTCTTTATTGTGTTGTGTATCTTCTGTGTTTTTTTTCCGCATCAATTTTTATTTTATTGCGTTGTGATCCTATTTTTTCTAACAAAGGTTTTCTCTTGCTCTGAAGTGAGATTTCATTCATCTTTATTCATTTCCGAATTACACGATAGTTGAATCCTCTTGTTGATATCAAGGTTATATTGAAGGTAGAAAGAAGAAGGACTAAAAAACATAGATATTTGACATGCTTCAAAAGAGCATTCATTTGTCTTGATAGTCTGTTAATTGTAATTTGATATCTGAATTAATTTTCAGTCCTAATTAGAATTATTTTGCAGAGTCAAGACACTAATACATTTGTGGCTTGGTTGATCCAACGTTTTTCTGGTCTTGGTCTTTTCTTTGAAGACATCAGTCATCTTTTTGTGATGTAAAATTCCATCATATACTTATTTATTAAACTTTGGTCCTTACCCTCGCACGGGTTTGTAAATAAAGGATTCAGTTGTAATTTGGAATGGAAAATCAATGAAGTCATCTATTGGTTTTGGTCTCACTTTTGGATCTATAGTACAATGTTATTTCAAATTTTCTTTCTTTAAAAATGTATTTTATATATCTTTTTATAATCACATTACAACATTTTTTCATTTTATTTTATTGAAACACTTAAATATAAAACTAGCATCACGTCCAATTACTTATTGCTTGAGGGTTGATTGAAATTGTTTATTAGGCCATAAACACAAGGTGATAATCCCACCTATCTCACCTTATCCTTATGAGATTAAAAAATGTTGGTATAATCACTTCCATTCCTTTTCATCAACAAAACTCACACTTCTTGGCCCTCATTTCTTCATCACTTTTTTGGAACACATCTACAAATTACTTTGGTGATTCCACTTTAATTATAACGTGTTGTGCTAGAATTTCCAACTAGAATTCAATCTATTGTTCTTTAAGAAAGAGTGTATAGTCCTTTGTATGTTTCCTACAACTCGACAATTATTTTTTTATCTAGGCCATCTTGGCTATGGACATCCTCATTACATCTACCCTATCAGATATGGTGGCCTCATTTTTCTTGGTCTTATGTAACTCTTTCTTAAAGGATTGATTTTCCAATTTCATTGGTTTTTGGTCATCTACCCCTTACATTTTCATAATCTGGAACTTCTTCTGTAGGTGGTGGAGTTTCTTTTCTATGCTCTCTATGATGCCCACTTTCCACTTCCCCATTTTTTTCTTTACCTTTTCTATGTTCTTCCATTTAAGGGTCTCATCATTGGATACTTCCAGATCCATTAGTGTGCATTGCAATTTGGTCTCTATGATTGTTGCTTCCCCTTCCTTCTTTGTTTCTTCCCTCTTTTCTTATTTCTCCTCGGTTTCCCTTGATGGGATCCTTGTAGGGATAGGAGAGACTTCTAGATTTACTATGGAGGAAGAGATGGGAATGATCAATTTAGGAGTGGCTTGGGATCTAGTCCTAGACCTCCTGTAGGACTGCCTACTCTACCCTTGGATTGTGGATTTCTCTTTTATTTTTAGTGGGATACTTGGTGGTGCCATTAATTTAATTAGGGTGGTAGCCACCTCTTTTTTAGTAGGTTCTATTTTGATCTTTGTTGGGGAGTTCTTACTCTTGGAAGTTCCAACTCTACTTTCTTTCTTCTTTCCCTTCACATCCCTCTCAAGGTTTGATTCCTGAATGGACTATTGTGAATCTAAGAAGGAACACTTCTCCATATCCAAAACTTATTCCCATTACACTTTTACACTTATATTTTCCAGGGCCTCACACACTATGAGCTTGATGAGGCCGTCGTGTTCCGGGTCATCTTTCTTCCCTTTTTGCACCTTTTTCACTCATTTATCTAAGGGAAAGTAGGAGGAAATAAGGAATTATTAGGTTCTCTTCAGGATTTTGATGAAAATAATGCCTCAATTGATGTAATAATATGAAGTGGTAAGCATAAATAAAACTCGATCTCCCTTCACAGGTAATGTACTTGAGCAAATGGTAGGCCACTTCAATCCAAGGCTCAAGTAAAATTTCCCTTTTTACTCCATTTTTTCTTCTACATTTTCTTCATAGCTAAGAAATAAGATTTTCCTGGCATCACTAGCCTCCTAAATATCATCTTTGTCCCAAGGTAAGCCCATAGGTAACCTATAAATCATGTTGATGCTAGCCTCATAAATATGTAGCTCCAAGCCCTTGACAAATGTGACATACTCTTGTTCCTTCTTATTTTGGAAATAGAGAGCAAACTCCATGGCTATTTTATCATCATATCCTCTAATATTATCAAAGTAAACCAACCAGTTAGAATCTTTAATATTTATACTACCTCAGGATTTTTGTAAACTTTAGAGGGGTATGTTGGCTCTCTTCTGCTGAAACCAACTCCCATTTTCAAATGAAGCTAAATTTTTTTTATGAAAATTATGTTGTAGGTGTTTTAAAATATTGGAAAGTATCCTTAGGTCCTAAATTTTCCTTTGTGATAGAGGAAGACCACTAAAATTCTGAAGGTGAGCCACAAAAAATTCAGACAGAGCTAATTGATGGCTAACTAAGTTTTTTTTTTCTTTTTAAGGAAATTTCCTTGAGTTTACAAGCTTACTGCTGAAAATGGGTCATAGCTATTTATGTCTAACGAGTAGGAATGGTAATGCAGAGAATGGTTGAGATAAAGGGTGGAGAGGAAAGAAAAAATTAGAGTGGAAGTTCTTACTTGAGATGGTTTTTTCTTGTAGGAGTCAACAATGGGGTTATAGTGATTATGTGGATAATTTTATAATAAATTATGAGCATAGAGAAAAAATAGGATCTTTGTATACTCTAAGAAAAAAATATTGGGCTTAGGGTTTAATTACCAACTTCATTTGTAGCTTCATTTTTTAGGTGCTATTAACATCCACCTGCACTAAGTTTGGAAGGTTAGCCCTTGTAGTTCTCTATTAAAAACTAGTTTTTGTAGCTTCTCCTAAATGCTCTGTGCTCTCAAGAGATCATTTAGTGTGAGAATGAGTTGGTTGATTATTTTATCATGAGATATTTTGCATTTGATTGAGTGATTATTGGAGGTGGAAATTTTTAAAACTATCTATTTAAAATCAGCGAAGATATGACATTTCCATAATTACCACCTTTTTCGCCCATGTCATATTTTTGTATTTATGTTCATTATTGGCATCTCTATCTACAAAATTTAATTTTCTTGACGTTACTGAATTGGCCACCCCCTTGTCTTATTGTTTCTAGGAAACCTCCTCCCCCACATGAGAGTGTGAGGCCCACCTCGATGAAGGGTAAGGTAATATATGTTTTTGACCATGCATTTGTATGGTTCTTTTTGCAATTAAATTGTGAGTAAAGAGAGTATTTCTATTAGGGAGTGTGTACCTAGTTTTGATGTCTTGAGTTATGATGTTGGAGTATTGAGTATGAGAAGTCCTTGTAGAGTATTCCTTCAATTTTGCATGTCCTTTGGTTGATCCAGGAATTTTCTGTAGAATGTTTTGTAGTCTACATGGGTTCTTGTAGGTCTATTATGTGTAACAGAGAGGTTGTTTCCTTGTTATTTTTTTATTAAAATGATATGTCAAAGGATTTTTTATGTTGTAGACATTTGAATTCATTTTCATTGTTGAAATTTTGAAATATGAGAGTGATTCTTTAATTTGTTGTAGTGAACCTTGCCGACGATTGTGTTTTTTCATTGATTCTATAGAATCCTGTAGCAAAATTGAATGTGATTCTATAGGTATTCTATGAATGGATTTATAAGTGAATATAAATTATGATGTTGTTTGTGGGATATGGAACGTATGAAATGAGGGTTGGATGATGAGGATGCATGGTGTAGATGGTATGAAAATACATGATCGAGTTTTTTATTATGGTAGTGTAGAGATGGTATATACGGATAGGAATGGATTGAATTTGATGGGATGGGAAGTAATGAGTGGTATAAGAATGAAAATGTGGCTGTAATTTTACCTTGAATCATTTTTTAGTGTTTGAAATCTGATATTGCACCTATAGATTTTTGAATTTTTTGTGTTAAGGTTGTGTTGTGTCTATTTCTTGCTTTCTCTAGAATGTTGTTGAAATGGATTTCAAAGAGGGATATTGAAGATAAAAACATGTCTTCTAAGAATGGATGTATGTTGTGCAGACTTTTTCTAGATCTTTGACCTATATTTCAGGAGATCATATTAAGTATTGTAGGCTTTCTAGTTATTCCTTGATCTGCATGTTTCCTTTTCTGATGTTGATATTGGTATTTCTATGTAGGTACTTGGATTCCTTTTCTGATGTTTGTTGCTAACTATGGATGCTTGCAAAATTATTCTATGTTTCTTTCTTTTTCTATTTTTTTCTCAAGATAATGGTGCCATTTCTAGTTTTAACCATTGTCTTGCCTCATCAAGCTTGTAAAGGTTTTCAAGATGAGGTGCATTTTTAATATTCAAATCTAGGGCTTCCTCAATGGAGGTTTTCAACCAAAGATTTGTCCAATATGCCTCATGGAGGTTTTCACCTAGGTATTTTATTTTATTTTCTCTTCTTCTTCTTTTTTCAATAAACATGGGTCAATTGGATGGGTTGAAAGTAGTGATTCTCTCAACCACATCCAAGTGGTGTGATTTTATAGTGGTTGTGAACTCTTCATTGGACATAGGTATTTTGTAAATTTTGAGCCTAAATCCATTTACTAGGAGGGGGATGCTCTCTTCATATATGGTTTTTATCCTTACTGAACCATTGTCATAGAATTTTTCAATATTGTAGGGGCCCAACCATCTTGTTCTTAATTTTACTTTGAAATCTATGAATCTTGAATCATATAGGAGTGCCCAATCCCCTTCCTTGAAAATTATATTCTTTATGATCCTATCATGCCATTTATTCCTTTTTTTTAACTACTTTAGTATGGAACAATGATTTCTATCTGTATTCATCCAAGGCACTAAGGGTTGAAATATTTCCTTTTGGGTTGATGAAAGGTATAAATTGAGGTTGGAGGTTGTCCTTAATGTAGAAATTTCAAATTCAATTGGAATCATAATTTTATTTCCATAAACCAACTCATAGGGTGTGGACCACGTGGTGGTGTTCCAAGTGGTATTGTATGCCCATGGTGCCTTGATTATATTCCTTTCCCAATATTTCTTGTGCATGTTTACTGTCTTGGTGAGGATGTTTTCTAGTTCCATGTTAGTTACTTCTACTTGTCCATTTTCCATAGGATGATACGGGGCCAATTTCTTGTGGTGTATGTTGTGTTGTTGCATTATTTGCTCTATGAGATTAGATTTGAATTGTGGTCCCCTAGTTTTTAGGTCTCTCTTGGAAATCCAAATCTTGGGAAGATAGTTTCCTACAGAAAATGAGATACCTTGTCCTCTATTGCAGTTTTCATGGCCTTTATTTGAACCCACTTTGTCAAATAATCTATGCACACTAGGATGTGCCTCTTTTGGTCTGAGGGAGGATCAATGGGCCCTACAAATTCAAGTCCCCATTTTTCAAAGGGTTCCAATGATACTTGAGGTTGTAAAACCATATCATCTCTTTTTGTAGGTTTTCCCATTCTTTCACATTCATCATAGTGATAGATATAGTGGTGAGCATCTCTATGGAGGGTAGGCCAATAGTATCCATCTTGCAATATCTTGTAATATGTCCTCTTTGTTGCATAGTACCCCCCATAGGGATCATCATGACATGCATGGAGAATTTCATTAACCTCATCTTATATTACACATCTCCTCAAAATCCGATATGGTCCAACTTTGAACAAGTATCCATGGATCCATGTGTAGGCAACACTTGTCTTGATGATTTTGCATGTTTCCTTGTAGGAGAAGTATTGAGAAAAAATTATGTTACTAGATAATTGGATATATCAACAAGCCATGGGGTCTCTATTGAAATTGAAAATAGGTGTTCATCCGAAAAATTTCCATCCATTATTTCATCTTCTGCATTGTTAGTTAATCTTGACAAAAAATTTCCAACAACATTTTTCTTTCCAAGTTTATCAAGTATCGTGAGATAAAATCGTTGCAATAATAAAATCCATTTGATTACTCTACCATTTATATCAGGTTTTTTTACTAAATACATAATGGAAGCATGGTATGTATGCACAAATACTATATATCTAGTGACATAGTGCCTACATTTATTTATGGCATATAATACTATGAGAAATTATTTCTTAGTAACTATATATTGAGCTCTGCACCAAACAATTTTTTTATGATAAAATAAATTCCATATAGAATTTTGTCTTCTTGTTGGCCCAAAATTTCCCCTATTTCCTTGTTTGAAGCATCAATGTGGATGTGGAAAGGAATGTCTCATATAGGGCCTTGTAAAACATGGGCTATAATGATATTTTCCTTGATGTAGTCAAATACTTTTGGACAATTTGTTGTCCAACATAATTCAATATCTTTGGACAACAAGGTGATAGAGGGGAGGATAATTTACTAAAATTATTAATGAACCTCCTTTAGTAACCCACATGCCCTAGGAATCTTCTTACATCGTTTTGTCTTTCGGGGGTAGGTATATGTTTGATGATTTTTATCTTTCTTTGGTCTACTTCTATCCCTATGGAAGAGAGTTGGTGACCTAGGATAATCCCTTCACTCATAAGGATATTTCATTTTTTATTGTTGAGTGAGAGATTCATTTCTTCACACCTTGTTAGTACTTTTTCAAGGTTAATCAATTCTTCCTCAAAGGAGTTTCCATAGGGTGTGAATTCATCCATGTATATTTCTACAACATCATGGATGAGATCAAAGAAAATACTTATCACATCTCTATGGAAGGTTGTAGGGGAATTAAAGAGGCCAAAGGGAAGGAATTTGTAGGGAACATTTCCCCAAGGATAAGTGAGCATTGTCTTTTCTTGGTCCTCATGGATAATTTGAATTTAGTTATACCTACTAAATCCATCTAGAAAGGAGAAGTAATTGTTTCCTACTAGAACATCAAGTACTTAGGATTATTAAGTTCCCTATAATCTATGCATACTCTCCATTTTCCATTCTTCTTGGGAACAATAACTAAGGGTCAGACCCACTCATTGTCATAAATAGGATAGATAAATCCTGCATCCAATAGTTTTTTCAATTCTTCTTTCACAATGTCTCTTAAGGTAGGGTTCATCCTTCTCTAAGGTTGTCTAATAGGTTTTTTTTCTTCCTTTATGTAAATATTGTGGGTATAGATGTTTGGATGGCTTCCTTTCATATATTTTCAATCCCATGAAAATTTTACAGTGTGTTGTTTTAGGACAGTTAATATTTTTTGTTCTTGGTCCTCGGATAAATTAGTGTTGATTTTCAAAGTTTTTGAGGGGAATATTTCTATTATTTTGACAGCTAGATTATCATTTTCAGTTGTGATTAATTTTTCCCATTCATTTTATTTATGAACGATAGAGGTTTCAGGTTGTTCCTCTTCATAAAAAAACCCTCAATTTTTATTGCAGCAAGATACAAATTTTGCAGAAAATTGGAAATGAAGGTGTCCTCATCAAAGATTTTGTTGGCTAGAGTTGTTTCAATGGTGAGGAGAGGATAAATAGAGATCTAGAGGGTTTATTATTATTCTTCTACCCAAATATGGAGTTCTCCCACAATTAATTATTGAGTAGGATGATAGAGGACACGTTGTTTTGGGGGTTGACCATTGGTAATGGTCATGTTTCCTTCCCTATAGTCGATGTAAGAATTGTTCTAGCTATCCATGGCCTTCCAAAAATGAGAGGGTAACCATTCATATTAGACTTAGTTTATAGGACTATGAAATTAGTTGGGTAATCCCAGGAATTAATAGAGACTATCACATCCTCCAATATTCCTTCAGGATTTAGTGTTGACATGTCTAGTAATTAGACTACAATAAGTGTATGTCTCAATAATCCTTGAAGGTTTAATCTGAACGTGGTAACCCTTGTTGTGGAATTTATGGTCGTCCCTAAGTATATCAAGGTGTTTTGGATTAGACTGTGATTAATGTGTACATTTACTATAGGGATGCTAGGATCTAAATATTCGGGAATGAATACCCTGCCAAGTATAAGCTATGCAAGTTTTCCTACCACATTGACTGTAGGTAAGTTTTTTGTCTTCTTTCCAGGTCTCTTCATACATTATTCCTTGATGAACTTATTGTAAATTGGGAAATTCTCGATGGATTGTAGAAGGAAATTTTTGACACAAACTCTTAAGCTCACCCAAGAGTTCATTCTTCGTAGATGTGTATGTTTTCCTATTGTTTATCCTTTCAGGATATTTCAGGGTTTGTTGAGGAAGAGGTGTTTCCTGAGGGAAGGCATCCTCCTTTTCAAGATTTTTTTTTTTGTGGGCTTAGTAGTGAGAGGAGGGTCTTTTAACACGTTTCCTGGTATGAGTTTGATCTCTTGAAGATCTACATAATAAACTTGATATGTCACCTCATTATTGTACACATGTTGGACCTCCCTATTGTTTGTATTAGGAGTTGGTTGTGCAAGAAACTATGGTTTTTTTGGAGGATGAGATAAAACACTAGTGGAAGCATTTTTTTCTTAGGGAGGAGGGGGAAACAATATTTTTTGGTGCTAGTTTGGACACCTCCATCCTTGTGGAGGATTAGTCCACTAAGGGTTTTTCATTGGAGGTTGGTTTTGAAAAGGTTGATAAGGAGGATGGGTAGGTTGAATTGTATATTACCATTGGTTTTGCATGAGACAAGTAAATGGAGTAGGTTGGTACCAAAGTTGAGAAGGAATTTGTGAATTAAACCACCAAATTATTGGGGAGGATTATAGTTTATACATTGTAGGAATGGCCTACGTGATCCTAGTTTCATCTTGTTGATGAAGCATATTGATTTTGCATTCTCTTCTACTCCCTAATATGCATCATTTAATCCTGAAAATGAAGGGCATTTATTAGTAGAATGTGGATCTTCATAGATTTCATAAACTTCTACAAGTACATTACGGGAAAATTCATTCCTATAAGGATTCCTCTTGGTTCGTTTGGGGAAAAAAATGGCCAAATCCCTTTCTTCTTCTTCTTGTTTTTTATTGACATGCAAGGTGTCCATGTGCATTACTAGTGAGTGCAAAATATTAGTTTTCATGTATTCTAATAATCCTCCAATCTCATTTTTACTAAGGGTTGTGGGGTGACAAGATTGTGTTATCATTCCCTTACCATTTCTATCGGTCTTCCTAGTGGATCTAGAGTAATTTTTTAATATCTACTTGATGTATCCATAATACATCTAGAAGATATCTCCATTTGATAGGAGACTCAATGTCTCCATGAGTTCTTCCCTTACTCCTCTTATAAAGACAAGTTTAAGTGAGTCTTCATCAAGAGTACAATTGTAGACTCTCTTGTAGCTAAGTTGAAACCTTTCATCAAATCCTTCCAAGGATTCATTCTCCCCTTGGTTCATTTAGAGTATTTCATATCTTTTTTCCCTTGTCATACAGTAGTATGTTTACTTGTTAATTTTGTTACCTTTTAATATCATGAACCATCTCAAAGTTATGTTATTCAATGTAGAAGGGAAGAGCTTGGGATCTTTCTCATCTGAGGTCTAGTCATAGGTCCTACATGCAGTTGTAAAATCAAATAAGAAGGTATCAGGGTCTTCTAAAGTGATGCCATGGAAGTGAGGAAGGGAAGATGGATTACTTTTTTTCATTTATGTTTCTCCATCAGTTTCTCGAATGGGAAACTCAAAGACTTTTGATTGATCTTCATCATCGTCCATTGTGTGGTGATATGGGGATTGTTATTCTTCTAAGAAATTCTCAAAATCTCTTTCTTCCTCTTCTGAGAAATCCAAAAAAAAAATTATTCTCTCATGGAAAGATGGCTCAAAGTCAATTTTTTTGTTATTTTTTATTAGGACTTGGTTCAATGGTGGGGGTTTTAGGTAAAACAATTCTTGATCTATCCCTAGGTCGGGGCATGGATCTAAAAATTCTTGAACAAAATGAAATATAATTTTGTAGATAAGATGGTAAGATGTATGCATCAACATTGTTTTGTTTTTTCAAACAATGAAAAAAAATGGTGTGTATACTTGAGCACCTCCCCATTAATGACATTAAAAAGTGATGGGCTTGGAATAACAACAATAATGCTACACTCATTAGCATAGTACTTTAAATTTCAATCTGGGGTTGGTACAAACTTGAGAGGTATTGTGTATTATGTGTGAAGATCCCACAGATGCATCTATCTACATGGAGAGATTATCTCGTCAAGGACCACTTCAATTTCTTTAGAAAGGGAGAGTAAAAGCCAAAAACTACATAATAAATCATGCAAAAAAAACATGAAGTTTAAGTGTCAGGACAAATCGTAAATTAATTAGAGGAAAAGACTACAAATCTTGATTTAGAAGACCAAGAAACTCAGTAACCATTCCCCACTTATCCTATCAGTGGAAATATGGGGTACATTCTACAAGTAATAGAGTGTAAATATGCAAATCCAGGTTAGTTGATATGAGTTGTTGGATCAAAATCATAAGAAAATTATGCTAAGAATCTAAATTGAAGCATAATAAAGAAAGATAACCCATTATGAAGTGAAAATGAAGCTATTCATGGTCCAAATACACTTTGTATGATGTTTACAAATGATTATAACTCAAGTGAAGCAAAGTTGTAAACAATGTTATTGGAATTCTGTGTTGCTACATGAAATTCTATAGTCATACAAAAATTTCTACATGAACTATATAGGAAATTAAAAAATCACATAGGAAATGCATAGTTCCATGGTGATAATGTGTTAAAGGTTAAATCTATTGAGTGGAGCTAAATGCAAAATGTTCATGCTATAAAAAGAAGTAAACACACTAGAATATACTACTTATAAAATCACTACAATAAATAGACTAACTATGTGTCTTCTAATATAGAAACAAAGAATACTACAAATGATAGAAATAAAGTAAATAAGGTACAAAAAAGTCCTTAGAGAAACCTTGGGTGGGACCTACCCAAGGTTCCTACAAGAAACTTAAAAACAACTAATAACATTCAACTAAAGAATAAAACCTTGTGTCTATCATACCATTCAAAAACAAAGTTACAAAATGGAAAAGATCCAAGTTTTGAGCACTCCTACAATAGGCTGTGAATGATAAACAAAATTAAATCACTGACTTAAGGCTAATCCTTGAGCTCTTCTTATACTAGGAACTACAATCGATTTGACCCTTCAATCACACCTTGATTGAAGGGATATGATCCCCTATATCCCTAAAATTAAGGTCCTTAGTTCTAAGAACCAATTCCCTTGAAACATTTTGTTCCTTGGATCAATGATTCACATCAATGAGCTAGATAGGGTGTCTTGAATGCCTCTTCAACTTTTGGAATAAGGTGAGGGGACAAGATCCTTGTTTTTCCTCAAAGCGCACTAGAGTATAATTCCTCATGTGGCTCGACCTACTAGATTTAGTCTTGCATACATACATTTATCATGAAATCAAGCATAAATAATTAAGTGCAACTCATCTAATTAACCAAGCTCAATCAATTCACCATTTAATTGCAAAAACCATATTTTTATATTGATTGTGGTCAAAAAGTGAGTTTGTTAAGTACAAGCATAGGTCAAGAAGATTCATAGATAGGACTCATGGTCTACAATGTATAGGCCCATCACTTGCAACTTCATTGCTCGACCTTGTACTATTACACACCTAGTTTCCACTCTTTAGTGAGGGAGTCTTTGTCATAATCCCTAAACATGTTGGAGGATAAATTTATCATGTGAAGGTCAAAATACTATGTGCACATGTATTATTCATTTTTATTGAAAAAACAAATTAATTTAGTGTGAAAATCCACCTCACTTATTGTTTCCTAATCTCAAGGAGAAGTTGAGAGTCTCATGGATGTTTGAGACATTTTATCATACCAATATCCCAATTTGATGGATCTTGAGATATATTTCCTCGAAATCCTTGAGAGATATTTTCTCCCTGAAAATCTTAGAGATCCCAATTTAGTGGATCTAGTGAGTGATCTTCTCCATGGTGGTTAAGCCTCCAAATCCTATATAATGAGGGCATTCCAGGGTGGAAAAGGGGGGAGGAGAAAGTGATCATATTATACTTATGATCTCAAGATATAAAACTTTAGAGTGCATTCAAGAAATGGATTAGAAGCTTGGAGGAATGCTAGCGCATCAAGGTTGTAAGGTCCCATGTTTTCATAATACATAACTTGGTCTATTTCCTTCATACTGTTGTTTCTACATGTATGTCTATATAGATATATATGCTCTTGTCTAATGATATATTGTAGGATTAGAAGGTGTTTTTATGTTCCTTTCAGAATTTCTTCATCATGATGGAAGCTTGGACAACAATACCAAAGATTGAATATCAACGAGGACAACCATAGAAAATGAGTAAGTCGCACTTCTTTCTTCTATCTTCTCTTCCTATAGACATAAATAATAGATATAAATGAATGTTAGTGTCCATTTGTTTGTTTTTTTGTCTTGGACAATAGGGGTCTAGATATCCAAGGGAGATTTCAGTTGTCCGCAAGGGAAATATTATGTAATAGAAAATTGGTGACTCCACTAGGGACACTATTATTGTTTATTTAGTTTATTCTGCAACTTTTAAATCTATATTCTCAAGATATTTTCTTGTTGTAAGTCCCTTTATTTGTTATTGATCTATTAGTAACTCTTTTTCGTGGCTATTTGAAAGTTTTCAGTCTGAGATCTGATAGATCTTCTTCATATAAATTTTTTTTCTTACTTACACAATCGCAGTCGCGGGCTATCTGTTCCCACAACACGACGAGAACTTTGTGGTCGCTAGCTGCTCAATTTTTTGGGGTCACCAACCCATTTTGGTCGCTATCTATTCCATTCTAGGGGGTGACCAACTGAGAATTACACTACAGGGAGCGACCAGTACCTTGTGGTCACCCTCTATCCCTCTATAAGGAGCGACCAGTGCTTTATGGTTGCCCTGTAGTCATTAACAAGGAGCGACCATGATATAAAAGCCATTTTTTGAAGGGGAATCCTTCAAAAAAATCCCAGATTTGTGTCTGTCCTTTCTTCCACCCCTCCAAATCTCTCTTAGAACTATCCCAATAGTTATTGCTGCAACATTTTTCAAAGTCATTTTGAAATTTTGACATGTTTTCCATTTCATTTATTTGATTAAAAACATTTTTTTTTGTGGGTACATTTTAGGTCATCTAATCTCATTCCCACGAGCTTTTAGTGTTGATGGTACTTTTGTGAGAAATCCCACTTGTTTTAAAAAATATTTTGGGTGTTCCTTTAGATTTGCTTCCATTTCTTTAACAAATCCAACCCTCTTGATTTGCATCTCATCTTAGAAGTGAAATTCTTTTTCAAGTTATTTGAAAAAACTTTTTTTACCTTTGAAAGATTGGGTTTTGCGTTAAAGGCATTCTTGTGCTTGAATTTTTCTTTGGATGATTTTTCATAGTTATAGTGTTTTGGTATATAGTTGAAAAGGTATTGTATTTGTTTGGGATTTTGGAAACATTTATTTGTTAGTTTGGCATCATTCTTGTCTCCATTTAAAGAGGAAAATAGAATTTTTTCATGATATTGAGTGTTTGTTTGTATTAAGAAGAAAATAACTCTTCTCCTTCTTGTAGATAGAATTCATCGAAAACAAACGATTGCATTTCATTCTTTTTGCATTCTATTGGATTCGAGTCTCACACATCGTTAGTTTCATCTCCATGGACCTTTCTGAGTAAAACAACCATTAAAATAAACTATCGCGCTAATAAAATCAACTAGACATTTTTTGGTTTATAGCACACCAACAGTGGCATAAGGTTAGAGTCTTTCGACTAGGAAAAGTGAGTAAATTGTCCAAGATTGTAGAACACTAAAGAGTGACAAAATAAAACTATCATATAGGAATATTTGGGAACCCCCTCTAACACACGGGATAAACATGAGGTCACATGTAGAAGAGCAGCAGATATTACCCCTCCAAAGCTTGACCAATCTTAGTGGAACAAGTGTATATTGGGGGTTTTTCTTGAGTGTTACTGGTTCATTTGATCTCGGTGCTTCGTGAATCTAGAATTTGTTCGAGGTCTTCAAGAGTATCATTGTTCCACTTGTCTTTAGTCCTCTAGAGGAGTTTCAGACTTTGTTATCCTTCCCATACGTTCAGTCTTGAATGTCGATTGTACCCGTCGGAGGCCAACTGCGAGTTGGTAAACTTAGTGACCTTTCCTAGGTATCTACAAAGGTGAATGTGGGGGGATTCCAATGGTACCTGGGTCAAAAATTGTATCACGCTTTTATTACCCTTAGAGGGTGACCCCATGAAGCAAGGGTTAACCGAGAAGGGCTTTTACGTGGAGGTCAGGGTAAATGATTCTCATATCTTCGCTAATGGCTTGACATTCCGTCTTTAGAATATCCTTCAATCTATTTTTTCTTGATTGATTACCTATAGATTTCTTAGGGGTGTGTTCAGCCAAGATTTGTATTTTTTCATAGGGATTTTTATTTTCCTTTTGTTGTGTCCGATCGAGGTATTTACAGATCTTGCAGAATGCAAGGATTACCTCTTGAGGGGCAAGATACTCCACAAAACCCTTCTAACGAAGGAATGGTCGAAGTAATACCTTTTGAAACTAGGAGTACATCTCCTAAAAGTGACCAACATTTAGAAGAACTGGTCACATCCTTCATGGAAGGCGTGGGATATTACACAAATCCCACTTTGAATGATCCACTTGGACCACTACTCGTTGAAAAACCATCCATGAGATATTTTGATGCTTATTCTTCTTCTCGTTTATCAACCAATTCAGCCACTAGGTCATATTTTGGCATGAACCCACTAACATTTGGCTTTACTGAGGGATTGGGAATTTCACCTCCTTCATCCACCACTCTTGTAGTTGATTTTGCAAGAGCATAGTATGTTACCACGGGTGCTTCTTCTTTATTAGGAACATTTGTGACCCAAGTTACTCTGACACAACCACTGATGGGCCAGGTAATATTCTTTCTTCACTAATTCCACATATGCATACAACAAGTGCTTTACTTGGTCATCCCGTTGGTTAGATGGACAATATTCAAGTCATTCAAACAACCACATTTACATAAGTTACTCAACCTACATGATCCCCAACCTTGCAGATAGGGAATCCTTCAATACCTTTTATTGGGGGTCAATATTTAGTTGGAAGCTAGCCCTTAGTTGGAATCCAACCTTCAACTGGGAGGAAAACTTTTGCTAGGGGGAAACACTCAACCATAATAAAAGATCCTATGTGGGGACAACAAAAACAATCCTCAGGGGAAGCCTCTCCCACAGGTTCTTCCATCCCTATTACTACAAGCTTGTATCCTTGACAATGATATCCAGGAGTTACGAATCCTTTATGGGGTCAGCCTTATCCAGTGGGCATTCCTCAGCAAGGAAAGTTTACCATTAAATCTGTAAATCCCATGATTCCAACATAAAAATTCCCTCAACCACAATATATGATGGGATAATAAGTCCAATTACAGTATATAGGATGACCCTCGGGCTAGTCTCAATATATGGGGGGTTCATCAATTCAGCCATGGTATGTAGGAGCACCATCTAGTTTTTCCATGTTGTCACAACCTGTGTATGTTCCTACTGGTATTCCCATGCCACATGATTACTACCAGTATCCACAGGTCAACCGACAACTTTCATTCTTGGCTACGTTAGATCTTCCAGATTTGTTGTGTTTGACCAATGATCCTATACATCATTCCTCGTTATCGCCACCCATCCATACCAAACTACCTTTTGATATCCCTAAATTTGATAGGAATCCTAAAGAATATCCTAACAACCACGTCATGACATTCTATCTTTGGTGTTCATCAAACTCATTGATGGATGATTCCATTCGTTTAAGGATTTTCCAGAGAACTCTTACAGGTGTGGAAACAAAATGGTATATTTAACTACTCTAAAACTACTTTGTTGACTTTAATTCTCTTTCTATGGTCATTTTGACACATTTCCAACTGACGATTCGATATGAAACCGGTACAAAGATTTAACCTCGCTTAAGAAATCCACCTCCACTCACATATTTTATCATATTCATGAATGAAGGAGGCGATGATGGTTAATTAAATTCGCTATTCTGGACCAAATCTTGGTAGATTGGCTAACCAAGTCTCTTTTTCCACCCATCTCTAGAGATTTCACAATGGGAGGTGTTTTCATTGAGGAGCAAGAAATCAATCTTGCTCAATATTTGGAAGTGGTATATTCCAAATCTGACATGCTTTATGATTTGATCCATCATTCTCCTTGCTCGTCGAATGATCCATCAAGACCTACTCCAGAAGCTCACGTCGATGGTATGGTGGGTTCCATTACCAACACCAAAACTACTCCCTCTCCTACACAAACCTCTAAGGTGAATTCGGTCCATTGCACTCCATCTCAACAAACTATAGGTAAGAAGAAAAACAAGGGTAAATCCAAGAAATATTCTAACCAATAGGAGAGTACAAAGACTATTGAAAACCAACCATATAAAAAGGCCAAGTTTCCCTGCTTGATTTGTGCAGAGGACCACTACACAAAAGACTTTCCTCATCATGAGAAAGTCAATAAATTTTTGAAAGGTACCTATCCACATGTAGTATTAACTAACCCTTTTCTGATTCAATGACAACAAATGGTTGCGCAAAATCCTTCCCCTGTGCAAAGGGGCAATGCAAGTCATCCTCACCATGAGGATTCTTCCTCAAGCACTTAGATCCTTATATGAAATGAGATAGTTAGTTTAACAACTAGGTCTAAGACTTATGAAATGCCTCCAGATAACCATACCAATTTAAGTGCTACAGATAAGCCCTATACTTCTACTCCTTCTCCATCTTCCACCCCTCTCCAGATCAATAGGCACATTGCTAAATCGGTGTTTCACCTGCCCAAGGGCACAATTCGAAAGTCGATTTTCAATCCAAGTTCTCGTGTTGCTCAAAATTACAACATTGTTGAAGATTTAGCGCAAGAAACCTTTGTTATGTCGACGCTTGAAGTTCTACAAAACTGTCCAAGTCAACATAGAACCTTTTTATTAGCCATTGGACATGTAGATCCAGAGTCGTCAAATATGATTATGTTTAATCTGGACTATTTTAAACTAAGGATCTCCCAGTACGTGGCATTCCAAATTCAAGCTATGGCTCGTGGGAAGAACATTCATTGCATTGTTTTGGATGAAGGAGATTCCACATGTGTCATGTGTTTGTCTTGTTGGAGAGCCATTGGTTCTCTTGAACTTCACCAATCTCCTACCAGCCTTAAAGTGTTTCATGGACGTGGTTTATAACCTTATGGACTCTTGCAATATTTCGTTGTGGAATTAAAATGCAAAACCATTTCTATTTGCATAGAAGTAGTTGATGTGCCTCTAAATTATAATTTGTTGCTTGGTCCCAGTTGGTTCTATGCAATGATTATTGTTGCTTCTTCATTCTTTCGTATTTTGCAATTTCTCCATCAAGGGAAAATTGTGACTATTAACGAACTTGATTATTGCACAACAAATATCAATAATTTTGCAACGAATAATATCCCTTTCTCGGGACAGTTCGATATTAAGTACAAAAGTGTGGGGGTATATCTCCTCAAGGATTCCTCACTCATGGTAGTTTTTCCCTTACCTATCCATGATCCCCCACATGAGGTTTCCATGTTAAACATGATTACAACTATGGTGCAATGATCCTATGAATCGTTTGATCCTTGGGTAGTGCCTAGCCCATCTACCACTGAAACACTAGGTGACATCCTGTCACTTAGTCCAGTAGAGTCCCATCTTCCAAAAGATCTAGTACCTAAGGCTTCCCTTCTTCTGCCTATATCAATTGATCCTCTTTCATACTCCCTCTCTGGTGAACTTGTTCCTATTAGTAACCAAGAGTCTAAGAGAGTGTAGAATATGAGTCGACATATGAACCGAAGCTTGGGGGGAATGTCTATAGTATCTGGACATCATACTGGAGTTAAGTCACCAACTTCTTATGATGATGTTAGGGGAAAAGTACCAACCTATGGGAAGAAACTCACCACTAGGTATCGATCTGATATAGATTTATGAGCGGAATGAAAAGAAACATAGATCTATAACATTAACAAAAATATATAGAGAACAATAACAAATATACAATGAAACTTAACTTTTATTCAACAACGAAATCTGTTGAAACTGTAAAATGCATAATGAAACAATCTTGCTCGAATGGTGGTCGGTAATCTCTAAGAAGAGATATGGCGACTACACACATTCGCCTGATCCTATTACAATCATGACTCCAGACATTTTTAGCATCAATAAGTAATCATAAAACCCTAGACATCCAAAAACCTAACCCTAGGAGATGAAGCACCAAAAGTCATGTGGGCCTCGATGGGGTAAGTTGGTACATCAACTTCCCGTGGTTGTAACTTTTGCATACGATCTTCGTTTTAGGCACACAATAGATCGTTGGAAAGTTCTATATGAGGAATGCATATTTTTTCATCACACTCTAAATTCATCCGTAGTGTGATTGTGGTGAGCCCAAAAAATGTTGTTTGGGGCCTCAAAACGGCCCCAGAAGTTTAGGACCTGAAACGCTAGAATAAAATTGGCAAGATAAAAATTGTATGCGAGTCAGTTGGAAGAGGTGGGTAGTGACATATATCCACCTAGATCAATCCTCCCCCCTTAGGAATAAATGGTCTCCATTGCATTTATTTCCCCCATCATATGAAGAAATTTCTGCTAAATTTTTCCCCGTGTGAGCCACTTTCCTTGGTGTCGAAGCTACACCACTTTGACAACACAATAAAGTTGAAGCTTTTGTTGGTGAGTAACCTTGACTTGTGTGTCCACAATATGATCGGTGGGTTCTTTTTCCATGTAGTAAGGGTTGATATATGTTAGTGTTAATTATTTTTCTATCTCTAAGGTGTCCAATAATAGTGGAAAGTAAGGACAAAGAAGGTCCACATTAAACGTTGGGTGAAAGCCAAGGAAGGGGGGAATGTTGAGATCAAAAGAATTGTCTCTCACAGCCTTGGTGATGGTTTAAGGTCCATAGTGGAGTGGACAAATCTTTCAATGGGGTCTTGTAAGGCGTTCTTTCTACAAATGCAACCAAACTTTATCGCCCACCTTAAACTTGTGTGGCATCGAGTGTTGATCATGGCATTGTTTGTACTTGCCATTGGACTTATACAAAATATATTGAACCTGTTGGAGGATGTGTTGGTGATGCAAGATAATATCCAGCAAGCACATGTGGAGGGACAACTCAGCACCATAATGCACCTTTTCAATTATTTTGGAATCTTAAGCGATGACGTTTCCTATCAATCTTTTTGGGAACTGATTGAAAAACTGAAGAAGATCAAACGCTTGGGAGCTGAATGATCACGATTGATATGGGAGTTTCACTCCTAGACTTTAATGCAATGGAATCTAAGTAGCAGTTAGTTTTTTTTTTCTCGAGTATACGAGTAGTCGGAGGGAACCCTAGGAGCCCTCTGGGATAAATAGAAGTTTTGTGTGCCCGAATGAGGCTACTGCAAATTAGTAGGAGATTGTTGTGATTTAGTTATTGCTGAATTTTTAGTTATTGTTTTATCATAGTTGTAGCCATTTACATTTGAATGAATATAATAGAGGAAAATTGATCCAACGCATGGTGTTGCTACTGTTTACAATTCCTTGTTATTTTGTTTTCATGAATGAATGGGTTATGTTGATGAGTGTATGAAACCGTGAAGTGTTTAGATAGGTTTCGATTGTTTCTCTTCATTGAGTTCATGCAAGGTGTGCATACAGTCTGTAAGGAGTGCGTTGACAGAGACCGTTTTGACTTAGAAGTTCAGAAGAGATAGCATGCAACTTCCAATTGCAAGGAGTACAAAGGGACTGCTGCAAGGGGTGCACAATCGCCGCAAGAAACTAAGTCTTGCGTGAGAATATGATGCAAGGAGTGATAGAGTCAGTTTCAATTAAGAAGCTCAGAAGAGATAGCTTGAAACTTCCATTTGCAAGGAGTGCAAAGGGACTATTGCAAGGTGTGCAAAGTCACTGAAAGAAACTAAGTATTGTGTGAGAATATATTGCAAGGAGTGACACAGTCGGTTTCAAACCAAAAGCTCAAAATAGATAGTGTGAACTTTCCATTTTCAAGGAGTGCAAAAGGACTACCGCAAGGCATGCACAGTCACCTGCAAGAAGTTAAGTATTACATAAGAATCTATTGCAAGGAGTGCACAGATCTGAAATTTGACTAAGTGTCGAAATAGCCCTCGAAGTAGTCAAAGGGTTCAAGAGAGATACTAGGAAAAAATTTCAAGGGACTGAAGCTCTGAAGGTTTCCAAGAATGGATGACTTAATGGATTGTTTAAGTGGAGCAAATTTATTTTCTAAGATAGATTTGAAAAGTGGATATAACCAGATAAGGATGAGAGAAGATGATGAGTAGAAAACAACATTTAAGAAAAATGAAGGGTTGTATGAGTGGCTTGTTATGCCATTTGGCTTAACAAATTCCCCAAGTACTTTTATGAGGTTTATGAATGAAATACTGAAAGATTTTATTGGTAAGTTTGTCGTTGTATATCTGGATGATATACTGGTCTTTAGAAAGACTAAAGAGGAGAATTTGAGACATCTGACATTAGTGATGAGGAGACTAGAATAAGAGAAGTTGTTGATAAATCTGAAGAAGTCCTCTTTTGTGAAGACAAAACTCATTTACTTGGGTTTTGTGATCTCTTCAAATGAATTGAAGATGGATCTAGAGAAGTTCAAACAAATCAAATAATGGCCATCACAAAGGAGTATGTTTGAATTGAGAAGCTTCCATGGATTAGAAAGTTTCTATAGGAAGTTCATCAGAAAGTTTAGTGGAATTTGGGCATCGATGATGGATATAGTGAAGAAGAGGCACAAGTCTTTTAAATGGATAGAAGACGCTGAGAGGAGATTCAATATATTGAAAGAGAAGATAACAAAATGACCAATTCTGGTCTTACCAAATTTTGGAAAGACATTTCAAGTGAGATGTGATGCAAGTGGAGTTGCAATTGGAGCAGTCTTGAGCCAGAATAATAAACCAGTTGCATATTTCAGTGAGAAGCTTAATGAGACTAAGAGAAAGTACTCCACATATGATAAATAATTTTATGCCATAATTCAAGCCTTGAAGAAATGGAGGCACTACCTTGTTCCAAAGGAATTTATCATGTACAACAACAACCAAGCTTTACAATTCATAACCAGACAGGAGAAGTTAAACCAGAGACATGCTAAGTGGATAGAATTTATGCAAAATTTCACTTTTGTCATTAAACATATTTCTGGTAATGCTAACAAAGTTGTTGATGCATTGAGCAAGATATTTCTGATTCTGCAGGAATTTCAGGTCAAGACCTTAGGGTTTGAACACCTTAAGGATATGTATTGTGATGATCTAGATTTTAAGGAATCATATGAAGTAGTGCAAATCCTGTGCTGAGAGACATGAGCCAGTGGATAGAGTATATGATTCAAGAGGGGTTGTTGCTCAAGGGGAATCAGTTGTGCATACCAAAATGCTCAATGAAGGATAACCTTTTGAAGGAAAAGCATAGTAGAGGATTGGTTGGACTTTTCGGTCATGATAAAACATTTCCACAGTTGATAAGTTCATACTATTGGTCAGGTATGAGAACATAAGTGATAAAGTTTGTGAACATATGTAGAATCTGCCAACATGCAAAAGGAAAAATATAGAACACTAGATTGTATCAACCATTTCCAATACCAGAGAGGCCTTTGGATGCAATAAGCATGGATTTTGTATTAGGACTGCCAAGAACACAAAGAGGGTGTGATTCCATATTTGTGGTGGTGGATAGATTTTGAAAAATGACACACTTTATCCCATGCCAGAAGACTAGTGATGCAACACATGTTGCAAATTTATTTTTCAAGGAAGTTGTTCAACTTCATGGATTACCCAAAAGTATTGTCTCGGACAGAGATACCAAATTCATTGGTCATTTATGGAGAACATTGTGGAAGAAGTTGGGGACAAATTTGTCCTTCATCTTAGCTTATCACCCTCAGATAGATGGAAAGAATGAGGTGGTGAAAAGAAGTTTGGGAAACTTATTGACGAGTCAGGTTGCTTAGCATCATAGTCAGTGGGATCGGATTCTTCCACAAGCCGAATTTGCATACAATGACTCACCAAATAGGAGCACTAGAAAGAGCCCATTCCAAATATTGCATGGAATGCAACCAAGAGGAGTATATGAGTTAAGAGGCTTGGAACAGAGTGAGTTCAAAAGTGTTGGAGCAGAAGATTTTTCTACAGAAATGCAGTAGCTCCATAGCCAGATTAAAGAGCAGTTACAAAACTCTAGCCAAGAGTACAAGCACATAGTTGATCAGCATCGCAGAGAACTTCAATTTGAAGTAGGAGATCAAGTTCTGGCGCACCTCAAGAAAGAAAGGTTCCCTAGGGGAACATATAACAAGTTGAAGATGAAGAATATAGGTCCATGTAAGATATTAAGGAAGTTTGATGCAAATGCCTATGAGATTGAGTTTCCAGATGATGTGGCCATATCACCCATATTCAACATATCATACTTGTATCCTTATAGGGAAGATGAAGCAGGAGAAACAAAAGATCGGAAAGAGATTCAATGGGAAAATAAAATGCATGTAGCATAAAATCCACAGATGGAGAAGATCGTTGATTAGAAGATTGGAAAGAAGACCAGGAGGAGGACCTATTTTGAATATTTGGTCAAGTGGAAGGGACACCCAATAGAATATGCTAGTTGGGAAAATGAAGATGATATCCAGAAGCATGGAAAGACAGTGAAGGAGCTCATGGACATGATTCCATGAACTTTTGTCCAAGGGAGTATGATGCATGAGTATCTTCAACAAGCACATGTGGAGGGATAACTCAGCACCATAACACACCTTTTGAATTATTTTGGAATCTTAAGTGTTGGTGTTTCCTATCAATATTTTTGGGAACTGATTGAAAAATTGAAAAAGATCAAATGCTTGGGAGTTGAATGATCACAAGGGATCTGGGAGTTTCACTCCTAGACTTTAATTTAATGGAATCTAAGTAGCAGTTATTTTTTATTTTTTTTCTCGAGTAGAAAAGTAGTCAGAGGGAACCCTAGGAGCCCTCTGGGATAAATAGAGATTTTGTATCCCCGAATGAGGCTGTTGCAAATTAGTAGGAGATTGTTGTGATTTAGCTATTGCTGAATTTTTAGTTGTTGTTTTATCATAGTTCTAGTCATTTACATTTGAATGAATATAACAGAGTTAAATTCATCCAATGCATGGTGTTGCTATTGTTTATAATTCCCTATTATTTTGTTTTCATGAATGAATGAGTTATGTTGTTGAGTGTATAAAACCGTGCAGTGTTTGGATAGGTTTCAGTTGTTTCTCTTCGTTGAGTTCATGCAAGGTCTGCATACAATCTGCAAGGAGTGCGTTGATAAAGTCTCTTTTGACTCAGAAGTTCATAAGAGATAGCGTGAAACTTTCATTTGCAAGGAGTGAAAAGGGACTATTGCAAGAGGTGCACAGTCACCGCAATAAACTAAGTCTTGCGTGAGAATATACTGCAAGGAGTGACATAGTCGGTTTTGATTCAGAAGCTCAGAAGAGACAAAATGAAATTCCATTTGCAAGGAGTGCAAAACAACTTTTGCAAGGTGTGCGCAGTCGCCCCAAGAAACTAAGTCTTGCGTGAGAATCTATTGCAAGGAGTGTGTTAGCGATATTTCTAGCTAAGGGGGTCAGAAATCAAATGAATGGGTTAAAACCCACTTGTCCAAGGTTTTGGGAGACATGACGCCCGTGGTAAACAGTAAGCGAGATCGGGCGGTCAAGATGAGCGCGCCCGGATCAACGGCGCACAACAAATTCCGGACCCTCCTTGCCTTCCGACCTTTAAGCAGTGGGGGGGGGTTCGGAATCAGGGGGGCATCTCTCCAACGGCCCAGATAAGCGCGCTCGGATCAACGGCGATAAAGGTCATTCCGGACCCCCCCCCCCATCTTTCTCCCTTTAAGCTGAGGGGGGGGGTCCGGAATTATTGATGCAGCTCCCAGTGGCCACGATCGTCGCGCCCGGATCAACGGCTCTCGTGCAGCCACGCTCTCCTCAGCTGCCCTGTGTTTAGCCATGGTGGACCCTCCTCTCGTCACTTCGCTCACCCTCTACCCACTGTCCCTTATTACCACGTGTCGCTTATCCACTCCTCCTCTCTGGCCCTCATAGCCCCCTTTCTGTCATCGCTCTCGTCCTTGTCCACTTCTTCCACGTGCTCCCTCAATGCCTTCACTCCCACCATACCCCATGTCCGTCCCTCAAGCTTGTCAGTTATTCCAGATGGCAGCATAGGAAGTCTTCCCCATCCCGAGATGCTGAGTTGGCCTAACCTTCTCCAA
>ML782327.1:517275-581853 GCA_009831015.1 Picea engelmannii | reverse complement strand
AGTCTTCCCCATCCCGAGATGCTGAGTTGGCCTAACCTTCTCCAATCCCAAGAAGCAGTTATTGAAGCGGTTGGCGGTGGTTAGACATCATCTCCACCATAATGGGGACGTCCTGTAACGAATTGAAAGCACGTCGATTCGCCTAATGAATTGTCAGAAGGCTGATTGCGTCTGCCATAAGTTGCACGACCATTCAAAGATCGCAGCTCCGTGTTGTCAGAAGCCATGCAGACACAAAGCCTTTATTGCAGTTTCTTGGTTCCGCCGCTGTGTTATTTTGAGTATATGTAGGCATTTTCGCCATTTTTGTATCCATCGATGGTAGATCTAAGCTCCCGACTGTAAAGTTTCAGCAAAGACTCTGGTTTCCTGGTTATGCCTCTGTGTTTGAGATTTCTTGGTTTATAACAAACAGTTCTCTTTCTTTTCCGTCTTTGTTTCATCTTTTGCCGGAGGATTCACAGTAGTGAAGCTTGTTGCAATAAAGGATTTGTTGTGGCGTTGTCGTGCCCTCTGGTTTTCTGTATTTGAATGTAAAAGGATTTTGCGTTCGGATGCATTTCTTCTTTAATCTGTTGCACACCTGATGTTTGTAATAGATCATTGCGCTCTTCTTGTGTAAATCTTCCACCTACTCGCCTTTACTACGACCCACTGTTTGGAGTTTGTCAGGACCTCACCCTTTCATGCATGCCTGGTCTGGTTTCTGAGTTGATACAACGCTGTTTTGAGTTTCCCTCCATTTGATCACCCTTTAAAACAAACCGTGACATTAAATCTGATGGGCTTCGGGCTCTGCTCCTGCTAGCAATCCAGGAGTGACTTCCGAACGCCAACAGAGTGACATAGTGAGTTTCGACCCAGAAGCTCAGAAGAGATAGCGTGAACTTTCCATTTGGAAGGAGTGCAAAGGGACTGTTGCAAGGAGTGCACAGTCGCCCGCAAGAAGCTAAGTCTTGTGTAAGAATATGTTGCAAGGAGTGCATAGATCCGAAATTCGACTAAGTGTCGAAATAGCTCTCGAAGGAGTCAAAGGGTTCAAGAGAGATAGCGGGAGAAATATTCAAGGGAGTGAAGCTCTGAAGGTTTCACAAACCATCGACTAAGATCCATCCAGGAGGGAGTGGGATGATTCCAGATCGTTGGATCTAGGAAAGGCACACGAGTTTTAAGTCTATGTGTGCACATAAGAGCGAGTATTTGCTGAAGTCCCAAAGAGTCCAGGGACCGTCCATCATCTAGAGGCATAGGTGGTGGAAGATCCCTAACTCATAAGCAAAATCACTTCGGAAATTTGTGGATAAGGAGAAAGTGAAATTGTCGAACAGACGAAGGTCGAAGTAGATCCAAGTCATTGGTTGCCAAGACATATGTGTTGACATATCTGAGATTTCGGGAAATTTAACATCAGAGGATTCCAAGCGCGGATTTTGACAAACTCCTGAAATCTCGAAGGCTAAAGCAGATCACAACCGTCCATTGAGGAGGACACGTGGCGAGAATCTGTCTTCTTTGGGAGAAATCACTCCAAGAGGAACGAGTGCGCACGAGGTTCAAACTCCCGAAGCCCGAAGAACCGAAGTTAACCATGGTTGTTGATCTGCAGAAGACATGTGTAAACAAATCATGGACTTTGGGTGAAATCACTCTGGAAGGATGCGAGTGTGGGCAAAGTTGAGGCTCTTGAAGAATGGATTCCTAAAGTGGATCTGACCGTCAATATGAGAACGAACAATCGACGGTGAATAATCATTGTGGGGAATGGAGGAAAATTTAGCAAGCGAGCTAGTTTGTAGCCTACAATTTTCTAGGAACGTTGATCTTGTCGAGGCATGGGATCAACGACCATGATTTAAAGGAGGTTGGGACAGAAATTTTTCGATTTCGGGGACAGGTTTGTCTGATAAAGAGTGAGCATGTTGGCAGCCCACAATTTCTATGAACCGTCGATCAACGAACATGTTGGTAACGATCATATCGTGAGCGCGAAAACCCTGAGGGAGATAACAGGGCCTGTGTTTTGAGTTTGAGACTAGCAAGGTCTCGAGGAGATTATCCAGCTCGAGAATAATTAACGATCCTTTACCGGGAGGTCGAGCAGCCCCGAGGAGAGAAGGGTGGTCTGCATCAGTTGGATTCGTTTAATGAATCGGGTGGCCTTGTCGGCTTCAGTTTGAGCATGGGACAATTCTTCTTGTGTGGAAGAAAGGGGTATTGCAACATCCATGGGAAAAAATGGTCAAAATCCCAACCCCAATTGAAAGAGGCTATGGCTAGTTGAGCTATGTATGGCTCTGTTGTAATTGTGTTGAACATAGGAAAGACTCTCGTCCCATGTGCGTGGATGCTTGGAATTGTAAATGAACAATATATGCACAATCATCATGTTGACGGCCTTGGTTTGGCCATCCATTTGGGGGTGGAATGCTATGGATTTTGTGAGATTGGTTGCCAGTCCTGACTAGAGGCTCAACTAGAATGTGTCGAGGAAATGGATGTCCTCATCTTAGACGATGGTTTGTGTTATCCCAAAATGTAACCACACTCGTTCAAAGAATAGCTTGGAAGTGGCCTCTGTTGTGATGCTCTTCTTACAGGCAACCATAATTGTCATCTTGGAAAATCGATCAACAACCACAAAAACATAGTCATTTATCT
Organism: Picea engelmannii; assembly: GCA_009831015.1. Taxonomy (NCBI): domain Eukaryota; kingdom Viridiplantae; phylum Streptophyta; class Pinopsida; order Pinales; family Pinaceae; genus Picea; species Picea engelmannii. The sequence continues at coordinate 579,195 of ML782327.1, read as the reverse complement.
TCTTGGTTTACGAAAGGATCAACATGTAGACCATCGAGATGGATTCGCAGGGCCTGTCGAGAGTAGGCATAGGGGTGTACATGTGTTGTTTCTTAATGGCCAGTTTGGAAATGGTGCAACCCGTGCATGACCTGATATACTTGATGACATCCTGTCGAAGTTTCGGCCAATATAAATGTTGTTGAAACACTACCATTGTCTTTTCTACACCAAAGTGTCATGCCACCCAACTGTAGTGAGCTTTCCAAATCAGCTTCGCTCGTTCGCTTGATGGGGACTTAGAGATGGACCAAATGGCACAACAACTTGTCTTGAAGATGGAAATCAATGATAGTTGTGTTTTTTCCCATCATATGATAGGTAGTGGTGAAGTCAGGATCTCTCTCATAGAGTTGGGGCCATCCAGAGGTCTCATGTTCGCAGTAGTGTAGCAACATGGTTGGTTCTGCAACTGGAGGCTAACTGAGGTAGTCAACGATCCAGTTGGTGCTCCTTGTCTTATACTTTGCGTTGAGATGGAACTACTAGTTAAGGAGATCGTCAATTCGTGGAATTGGGTATCGATTTTTGACTCTGATTTTATTTAGGGTCTGATAATCAATGCAAAGTTGCTAGGTCCTATATTTATTCTACACAAGCACGATTGGGCTTCCAGAAGGTGATGATCTTGGTTTGATATGCCCATTTTCGGGAAGATCTTGGATTTGACACTTGATTTCCTCATTTTATGACAGAGAGCGACGATAGACTAACCCATTGGGTAGTGGTGAATTGGGGGTCATATCGATTGAGTTCTTGACACAAGTAAGGAGAAGATGTCTTTGTGTTCTTCCATGACCTTATCCACTTGCTTATGATGTGTTGAGAGACCTTCCATGGAGGCAATGGATGTGGCTATAACCTTCCACTCACTTTGAGCATGAATCACGAAGAAGACAAATTTCTCGGTCTGAGAGATGGCCTTCCTGCATTTCTTGGCAGAGATCAAGGAAATAGAAATAGGTGATGTTAGCACATAAAGTTGTCATGGGTCATATGTAGTTATTTTTAAAACCTAGGTATACACCTCTGTCGAGTCTCTCTCTCTTTTCTGCATACCTTCCTATAAGTTTTTTCCTCTTCTGGTTCATAAAGTCAGGTTGGTCAAGTATGTTGTATGCACAGGAAAAAAACTATGAGCGAAATGCAGCATTCAGAGCAGTCCATTTCGAGCTTGAAATACAAGCAAACATGTGGGTTCAATTTTCAATAGCAGAGATCCCATGTGGAGTTCAGATTAGCGGCTCCCATGCATTCAGAGTTTCAAAATCGCACAAGGATTAATGACTAGAAAGAAGTCTCAAAGCCCGAAGTACTGAATTAGCGAGAGGATTCCACGTAAGTCAGGAGAAAATCACTTAAGGAGATATTCATGCCCATGTTCAAAATCTCCCGAAGCTCGAAGTCTCGAAGTAACGAGAGGCTTCCATGTCAACTGGGAAAAAGTTACTTCAGGAGATTTCCAACCAACAATCCCAAAGTCTCAAAGAGTCTAAGTCTCGAAGTGATGTCAGGATGATGCATCGCTTCAGGCCCTACCACTCCATGGGTGTTTTTCAACTCAACACGTGTAACTTATCCGTCGAGGATGAATAAAAGTCATTTCAGGCTACTACGTCACTCTGGGCCTATACCACTCTGGGAGTTTTTCATGCATCACAATACAAAACTCCCGAAGCCCGAAGTGTCAAAGTGTTGAAGACACATGGCACTCATCCATTAGTAGTTGTGACAACACAATGACGTCAAGACACCACGTCAGGTTTGGGAGATCATCCTCTGGGAGATATTATTTCTCATCATTCAAAGCTCCCAAGTGCCAAAATTGGCTCCATCTCTAAACACGGTTAAAAGGATTTTGGAGCTGGAAGACAGATAAATTTTAGCAAGGGCACTAAAATAGAAAGGTGGCCCAAATCACATATTGCAACAGATTGATGGCCACACTTCATTGTGGGGACGAAACATGCTCGAGCGTTAAAATTCTAGAGTGATCCCGCAATCGAAACCACATAATAGATAAGGGGGTACGTCACAGTTGGTGGTGGATTACGGGGGTCGGAGTGGTGTGGATCCAAACCACCCTTGGAAACTTCTGCAATCACATGCTAATATATGGCCCAATCTAAGAGCAGTACGTGGCGTCAAGATAGGAATAAGGCCTCATCCTAATCCCAAGGAGAAAATCAGTTAATGAAAGAAGGACTAGTGGTTGAACAATCGACTAGCCCCTTAAATGGAAGCATGGGGGGTTTGGCCGAGGAGACAAAAAAAATGCCAGCCCGAAGTACCACAGAGGGAAGTTTCTCCTACATGCCCATACTGACTAGAGTTTCCTTCTGATAAAAGGAACATGACACACAAGAGAAGAGACACGGCACTAGAAAGGAGGTTCCCAAGAAGCAATACGTGTCGATTGTTTTGATTATAAATACATCAGATGAATGAATCGTCGATCAACGAATAGGTTGGTAACGATCAGATCATGACCGTGAAAACCCTGAGGGCGATAAAAAAGAATGTGTTTTGAGTTTGAGACCAGCAAGGTCCTGAGGATTTGATCCAACTCGAGAATAATTAACGATCCTTGACCGGGAGGTCGAGCAACCTCGAGGAGAGAAGAGGGGTCTGCATCAAGTGGTATAAGAGCCTGAAATTGTTTCGGGTAGAAAACGAGATCTTGAAGTTGTACTCTATGTGTGAGGAATAGTCATCACAATGCCACTGAGGAGACGTGTGGATCTGCTTATAGCAAATGATGCTATAGAAAGAGAAATGAGAGAACTCCATGAAATATTAGAGGTGATGGAGGCAACACAGAGGAGAGAAACTGATGTTGGGGACATCAGTGAGGCAGAAAGTGAAGAAATAGAAGTTGAAGAAGCTGCAGGGGAAAATGTTGTCGAAGAACGCTTACTGAGAGCAGTTGTTAAAATGGGAGTTGGATCCAAGATAGACATCCCAATGTATGAAGGTAATTTAGATGTTGAAGAGTTGTTGGATTGGATAAGATCCATGGACAAATATTTCAACTATGAAGATGTCGATGAGGAGAAGAAGGTGAGACATGATGTCACCAAGTTGAAAGGTCATGCAACACTATGATGAGATGAACTACAGGATGAGTGGAAAAGCAAAGGAAAACAAAAGATAAATAATTGGGACAGAATGGTAGTCAAGTTGAAGGCTAAATTCATTCCCAAAGATTATCAGATAAATATGTTCAGGAACTTGCAGAACCTTAGACAAAAGGTTATGACAATTAAAGAGTACACGAAGGAGTTCTACAAGTTGAATATCAGGGCTGGACAAGGAGAGAAAGATGAAGAAAAGGTTTCCAGATATATAAATGGCTTGAGATATGAAATCTAGGATGAGATCATCATGGTGTCAGTGAGGACAGTAGAGGCTACTTATCAGATTGCACTAAAATCATAGGAGAAGTTTGCCAGAAACCAAAGCCAACAAGGTAGAGGTAGAAGCCTAAACAAAGGCAAGGGAGTTTACCATGACAAGGCACATAAAACCAAAGATGATACTGAGAAACCACACAGTCACTCTAAAAGAGGAGGAATTTCTTGAGGAAGACAAAGTGGTGGAAGAAGTTCTTCTAGAGGAAGAGGAAGCATCAGAGGAGGAGAATTAAGGTGTTATGCATGTGGAAAGACAGAACACATGTCTTGGCAATGTCTCGAGAAAAATAAATAAGAAGGAGGTGAAGCTCACATTTCGGAAGGATAAAAAAGGGATGTTGAAGTAGAAGGTGCAGAGGATGGAAAATCTCTGATGTTGAGGAAGGTTCTCTTAAAACCAGAGCCAGAAATTGAAAAGCCAATGCAGAGGAACAATCTATTAAGGACAGCTTGCAAGACTAAATACATAGTATGCAAGGTGATAAATGACAGTGGGAGCACTGATAACTTAGTATTCACATAGATGGTGGAGAAATTGGAGTTGGAGACAACTTCACATTTGAAGGCATATAAAGTCTCATGGTTGAAAAAAGGACACCAGATAATGGTAACTAAACAATGCTTTGTTGAATTTAAAATAGGTGGATATAGAGATGAAATTATGTGTGATCTGATTCCCATGTATGTATGTCATGTTTTGTTGGTAATACCATGGAAGTTTGACATAAATGTCATTCATGATGGGAGAAAAAATACTTACACCTTGGAGAAGAATGATAGGACACACATGTTGTTGCCAATAGAGGAGAAGAAAGTAAAAGATGAAGCCAACACAAGCATACTTATCATGAGTGGGAAGGAAATCCTGAGTGAAGTCAAGAAGGGACAGGAGATTTAGTTTGTTGTGGTGAGTAAAACCAGAGTTTTCCTTAAAAGTACTTCTATGGATGATTTGCCTAAAGAAGTTTAGGAATTGTTGGATAATTTTGTTGATATAGTAGTGGATGAGTTTCCTAACTCATTGCCACCCATTAGAAGTATCAACCATCATATTGATTTGATACCTGGAGAAAGTCTTCCAAACAAAGCATCATATAGATTGACACCTAAAGAGAATGAGTAGGTAAAGAACCAATTCCAGGAATTGTTAGACAAGGGTTTGGTCATCGAAATCTTGAGCCCATGCACAGTACCAACTGTGTTGAGTCCAAAGAAGGATGGAGGATGGAGAATGTGTGCAGACTCGAGAGCCATTAACAAGATCATGATCAGGTATAGATTTCCTTTTCCAAGAATGGATGACTTAATGGATTGTTTAAGTGGAGAAAATTTATTTTCTAAGATAGATTTGAAAAGTGGATATCACCAGATAAGGATGAGAGAAGGTGATGAGTGGAAAACAACATTTAAGAAAAATGAAGGGTTGTATGAGTGGCTTGTTATGCCATTTGGCTTAACAAATTCCCCAAGTACTTTTATGAGGTTTATGAATGAAATACTAAAAGATTTTATTGGTAAGTTTGTCGTTGTATATCTAGATGATATATTGGTCTTTAGCAAGACTAAAGAGGAGAATTTGAGACATCTGATATTAATGATGAGGAGACTAGAATAGGAGAAGTTGTTGATAAATCTGAAGAAGTCCTCTTTTGTGAAGACAAAACTCATTTACTTGGGTTTTGTGATCTCTTCAAATGAATAGAATATGGATCTAGAGAATTTGAAACAAATCAAATAATGGCCATCACCAAGGCATATGTTTGAATTGAGAAGCTTCCATGGATTAGAAAGTTTCGATAGGAAGTTCATTAGAAAGTTTAGTGGAATTTGGGCATCGATGATGGATATAGTGAAAAAGAGGCACAAGTATTTTAAATGGATAGAGGAGGCCGAGAGGAGCTTCAATATATTCAAAGAGAAGATAACAAAACGACCAATTCTGGTCTTACCAAATTTTGGAAAGACATTTCAAGTGAGATGTGATGCAAGTGGAGTTGCAATTGGAGCAGTCTTGAGCCAGAATAATAAACCAGTTGCATATTTCAGTGAGAAGCTTAATGAGACTAAGAGAAAGTACTCCACATATGATAAATAATTTTATGCCATAATTCAAGCCTTGAAGAAATGGAGGCACTACCTTGTTCCAAAGGAATTTATCATGTACAACAACAACCAAGCTTTACAATTCATAACCAGACAGGAGAAGTTAAACCAGAGACATGCTAAGTGGATAGAATTTATGCAAAATTTCACTTTTGTCATTAAACATATTTCTGGTAATGCTAACAAAGTTGTTGATGCATTGAGCAAGAGATTTCTGATTCTGCAGGAATTTCAGGTCAAGACCTTAGGGTTTGAACACCTTAAGGATATGTATTGTGATGATCTAGATTTTAAGGAATCATATGAAGTAGTGCAAATCCTGTGCTAAGAGATAGGAGCCATTGGACAGAGTATATGATTCAAGAGGGGTTGTTGTTCAAGGGCAATCAGTTGTGCATACCAAAATTCTCAATGAAAGATAACCTTTTGAAGGAAAAGCATAGTAGAGGATTGGCTAGACTTTTTGGTCATGATAAAACATTTCCACAGTTGAGAAGTTCATACTATTGGTCAGGTATGAGAACATAAGTGATAAAGTTTGTGAACAGATGTAGAATCTGCCAACATGCAAAAGGAAAAACACAGAACACTAGATTGTATCAACCATTTCCAATACCAGAGAGGCCTTCAGATGCAATAAGCATGGATTTTTTATTAGGACTGCCAAGAACACAAAGAGGGTGTGATTCCATATTTGTGGTGGTGGATAGATTTTGAAAATTGGCACACTTTATCCCATGCCAGAAGACTAGTGATGCAACACATGTTGCAAATTTATTTTTCAAGGAAGTTGTTCAACTTCATGGATTATCGAAAAGTATTGTCTCAGACAAAGATACCAAATTCATTGGTCATTTATGGAGAACATTGTGGAAGAAGTTGGGGACAGATTTGTCCTTCAGCTCAGCTTATCACCCTCAGATTGATGGAAAGAATGAGGTGGTGAACAGAAGTTTGGGAAACTTATTGAGGAGTCTAGTTGCTAAGCATCATAGTCATTGGGATCAGATTCTTCCACAAGCCGAATTCGCATACAATGACTCACCAAACAGGAGCACTAGAAAGATCCCATTCCAAATATTGTATGGAATGAAACCAAGAGAAGTATATGAGTTAAGAGGCTTGGAACAGAGTGAGTTTAAAAGTGATGGAGCAGAAGATTGTTCTACAAAAATGTAGTAGCTCCATAGCCAGATCAAAGAGAAGTTACAAAACTCTAGCCAAGAGTACAAGCACATAGTTGATCAACATCGTAGAGAGATTCAATTTAAAGTAGGAGATCAGGTTCTAGCACACCTCAAGAAAGAAAGGTTCCCTAGGGGAACGTATAACAAGTTGAAGATGAAGAGTATAGGTCCATGTAAGATATTAAGGAAGTTTGATGCAAATTCCTATGAGATTGAGTTTCCAGATGATGTGGGCATATCACCCATATTCAACATATCATACTTGTATCCTTATAGGGAAGATGAAGCAAGAGAAACAAAAGATCAGAAAGAGATTCAATGGGAAAATAAAATGCATGTAGCAAAAAATCCACAGATGGAGAAGATCGTTGATTAGAGGATTGGAAAGAAGACCAAGAGGAAGGCCTATTTTGAATATTTGGTCAAGTGGAAGGGATACTCGATAGAATATGCTAGTTGGAAAAATGAAGATGATATCCAGAAGCATGGAAAGACAGTGAAGGAGCTCATGGACATGATTCCATGAACTTTTGTCCAAGGGAGTATGATGCAGGAGCATCTCCAACAAGCACATGTGGAGGGACAACTCAGCACCATAAGACACCTTTTGAATTATTTTGGAATCTTAAGTGATGGTGTTTCCTATCAATATTTTTGGGAACTGATTGAAAAATTGAAATAGATCAAATGCTTGGGAGTTGAATGATCACAAGCGATCTAGGAGTTTCACTCCTAGACTTTAATTTAATGGAATCTACGTAGAAGTTAGTTTTTTTTTTTCTCGAGTAGACAAGTAGTCGGAGGGAACCCTAGTTGCCCTCTGGGATAAATAGAGATTTTGTATGCCCGAATGAGGTTGTTGCAAATTAGTAGGAGATTGTTGTGATTTAGTTATTGCTAAAATTTTAGTTGTTGTTTTATCATAGTTGTAGCCATCTACATTTGAATGAATATAACAGAGGAAAATTGATCCAATGCATGGTGTTGCTACTGTTTACAATTCCCTATTATTTTGTTTTCATGAATGAATGAGTTATGTTGTTGAGTGTATGAAACTGTGCAGTGTTTGGATAGGTTTCAATTGTTTCTCTTCGTTGAGTTCATGCAAGGTGTGCATAAAATCTACAAGGAGTGCGTTGAAAAAGTCTCTTTCGACTCAGAAATTCATAAGAGATAGCGTGAAACTTTCATTTGCAAGGAGTGAAAAAGGATTGTTGCAAGAGGTGCACATTCGCCGCAATAAACTAAGTCTTGCGTGAGAATCTACTGCAAGGAGTGACATAGTCGGGTTGGATTCAGAAGCTCAGAAGAGATAGCATGAAATTCCATTTGCAAGGAGTGCAAAATGACTTTTGCAAGGTGTGTGCAGTCGCCCCAAGAAACTAATTCTTGCGTGAGAATCTATTGCAAGGAGTGACATAGTGAGTTTCGACCCATAAGCTCAGAAGGGATAGCGTGAACTTTCCATTTGCAAGGAGTGCAAAGGGACTGCTGCAAGGAGTGCACAGTCGCCCGCAAGAAGCTAAGTCTTACATAAGAATATGTTGCAAGGAGTGCATAGATCCAAAATTCGACTAAGTGTCGAAATAGCTCTCGAAGGAGTCAAAGGGTTCAAGAGAGATAGCGGGAGAAATATTCAAGGGAGTGAAGCTCTGAAGGTTTTACAAACCATCTACTAAGATCCATCCAGGAGGGAGTGGGATGATTCCAGGTCGTTGGATCTAGGAAAGGCGCATGAGTTATAAGTCTATGTGTGCACATAAGAGCGAGTATTCGCTAAAGTCCCAAAGAGGTCAGGGACCATCCATCATCTAGAGGGACAGGTGGTGGAAGATTCCTAACTCATAAGCGAAATCACTTCAGAAATTTTTGGATAAGGAGAAAGTGAAATGACCGAAGAGATGAAGGCCAAAGTAGATCCAAGTCATTGGTTTCCAAGAAATACATGTCGACATATTTGAGATTTCGGGAAATTTAACTTTCGAGGATTCTAAGCGTGGATTTTGATAAACTCCTGAAATATCAAAGGCTAAAGAAGATCACAACTATCCATTGAGGAGGACACGTGGTGAGAATCCATCGTCTTTGGGAGAAATCACTCCAGGAGGAACGAGTGCGCACAAGGTTGAAACTCCCGAAGCCCGAAGAAGCAAAGTTAACCATAGTTATTGATTTGTAGGAGACGTGTGTCAACAAATCGTGGACTCTGAGTGAAAGCACTCTAGAAGGAAGCGAGTGTGGGAAAATTTGAGGCTCTTGAAGAACAGATTCATGAAGTGGATCTAACCGTTAATATGAGAACAAACAATTGACAGTGAGTAATCATTGTGGGGAGTGGAGGAAAATTTAGCGAGCGAGCTAGTTTGTAGCCTGCAATTTGCTAAGAACCTTGATCTTGTCAAGACATGGGATCAACGACCACGATTTAAAGGAGGTTGGGAGAGAAATTTGTTGTTTTCAGGGACAGGTCTCTCTGATAAAGAGTGAGAATGTTGGCAGCCCACAATTTTTGTGAACCGTCGATTCACGAACAAGTTGGTAATGATCATATCATGACCGTGAAAACCCTGAGGGAGATAACAGGGCCTGTGTTTTGAGTTTGAGACCAGCAAGGTCCCGAGGATCTTATCCAACTCAAGAATAATTAACGATCCTTTACTAGGAGGTCGAGCAGCTCCGAGGAGAGAAGGGTGGTCTGCATCAGTTGGATTCGTTCAATGAATCAAGTGGCTTTGTCGGCTTCAGTTTGAGCATGGGACAATTCTTCTTCTGTGGAAGAAAGGGGTACTGCAACATCCATGGGAAAAAATGGTTGAAATCCCAACCCCAATTGAAAGAGGCTATGGCCAGGTTAGCTATGTATGGCTCTGTTGTAATTGTGTTGAACATAGGGAAGACTCTCGTCCCATGTGCGTGGATGCTTGGAATTGTACATGCACAATATATGCACAATCATCATGTTGACGACCTTAGTTTGGCCATCCGTTTGGGGGTGGAATGTTATGGATTTTGTGAGCTTGGTGCCTAGTCGTGACCAGAGGCTCAACCAGAATGTGTCGAGGAAATGGATGTCCTGATCTTAGACGATGGTTTTTGGTATCCCAAAATGTAACCACACTCATTCAAAGAATAACTTAGCAGTGGCCTCTATTGTGATGCTCTTCTTCCAGGCAACCATAATCGTCATCTTGGAAAATCGATCAACAACCACAAAAACATAGTCATTTATCTGCTTGGTTTACGAAAGGATCGACATGTAGACCATCAAGATGGATTCCCAGGGCCTATTGAGAGTAGGCATAGGGGTGTACATGCGTTGTTTCTTAATGGCCAGTTTGGAAATGGTGCAACCCGTCCATGACCTGATATACTTGATGACATCCTGTCAAAGTTTCGGCCAATATAAATGTTGTTGAAACACTACCATTGTCTTTTCTACACCAAAGTGTCATGCCACCCAACTGTAGTGAGCTTCCCAAATCATCTTTGCTCGTTCGCTTTATGGGGACTTAGAGATGGCCCAAATGGCACAACAACTTGTCTTGAAGATGGAAATCAATGATAGTTGTGTTTGTTCCCATCATATGGTAGGTAGTGGTGAAGTTAGGATCTCTCTCATAGAGTTGGGGCCATCCAGAGGTCTCATGTTCGCAGTAGTGTAGCAACATGGTTGGTTCTGCAACTGGAGGTTAACTGAGGTAGTCAACGACGCAGTTGGTGCTCCTTGTCTTATACTTTACGTTGAGATGGAACTGCTAGTTAAGGAGATCATCAATTCATGGAATTGGGTATCGATTCTTGACTCTGATTTTATTTAGGGTCTGATAATCAATGCAGAGTCGCCAGGTCCTATATTTCTTCTACACAAGCACGATTAGGCTTCCAGAAGTTGATGATCTTGGTTTGATGTGAAAATTTTCAGGAAACTCTTGGATCTGACACTTGATTTCCTCGTTTTATGACAAAGATTGATGATAAACTAACCCATTGGGTAGTGGTGAATTGGGGGTCATATCGATTGAGTTCTTGACACAAGTAAGGAGAAGATGTCTTTGTATTCTTCCACGACCTTATCCACTTGCTTATGATGTGTCGAGAGACCTTCCATGGAGGCAATGGATGTGGCTATAACCTTCCACTCACTTTGAGCATGAATCATGAAGAAGACAAATTTCTCGGTCTGAGAGATGGCCTTCCTTCATTTCTTGGCAGAGATCAAGGAAATGGAAATAGGTGATGTTAGCACATAAAGTTGTCATGGGTCATATGTAGTTATTTTTAAAACCTAGGTATACACCTCTGTCGAGTCTCTCTCTCTTTTCTACATACCTTCCTATAAGCTTTTTCCTCTTCTAGTTGATAAATTCAGGTCGGTCAAGTATGTTGTATGCACAGGAAAAAAACTATGAGCAAAATGAAGCATTCTGAGCAGTCCATTTCGGGCTTGAAATACAAGCAAACATGCGGGTTCAATTTTCAATAGTGGATATCCCATGTGGAGTTCAGATTAGTGGCTCCCATGCATTCATAGTTTCAAAATCGCACAAGGATTAATGACTAGAAAGAAGTCTCGAAGCCCAAAGTACCGAAGTAGCGAGAGGATTCCATGTAAGTTAGGAGAAAGTCACTTAAGGAGATATTCATGCCCACGTTCAAAATCTCCTAAAGCTCGAAGTCCAGAAGTAATGAGAGGCTTCCATGTCAACCGGGAAAAAGTTACTTCGGGAGATTTCCAACCAACAATCCCAAAGTCTCAAAGAGTCAAAGTCCTGAAGTGACGTCAGGATGACGCATCGCTTCAGGCCCTACCACTCCATGGGTGTTTTTCAATTCAACACATGTAACTTATTCGTCGAGGATGAATAAAATTCATTTCAGGCTACCAGGTCACTCTGGGCCTGTACCACTCCGGGAGTTTTTCATGCGTCACAGTACAGAACTCTCGAAGCCCAAAGTGTCGAAGTGTCGAAGACACATGGCAGTCATCCCTTAGTAGTTGTGACAAAACAATGACGTCAAGACACAACGTCAGGTTTGGGAGATCATCCTCTGGGAGATATTATTTCTCATCATTCAAAGCTGCCAAGTGCCAAAATTGGCTCCATCTCTAAACACGGTTAAAAGGATTTTGGAGTTGGAAGATAGATAAATTTTAGTGAGGGCGCTAAAATAGTAGGGTGGCCCAGATCACATATTGCAACAGATCGATGGTCATGCTTCATTGTGGGGATGAAACATGCTCGAGTGTTAAAATTCTAGAGCGGTCCCACAATCAAAACCACAGAATAGCTAAGGAGATACGTGGCAGTTGGTGGTGGATTACGGGGGTCGGAGTGGTGTGGATCCAAACCACCCTTGGAAACTTATGCAATCACGTGCTAATATATGGCCCAATCTAAGAGCAGCGCGTGGCGTCAATATAGGAATAAGGCCTCATCCTGATCCCAAGGAGAAAATCAGTTAATGAAAGAAGGACTAGTGGTTGAACAATCGACTAGCCCCTTAAATGGAGGCATGGGGAGTTTGTCCGAGGAGACAAAAAAACTGTCAGCCCAAAGTACCACAGAGGGAAGTTTCTCCTACATGCCCATACTGACTAGAGTTTCCTTCTGACAGAAGGAACATGACACACAAGAGAAGAGACACAACACTAGAAAGGAGGTTCCCAAGAAGCAATATGTGTCGATTGTTTTGATTATAAATACATCAGATGAATGATATCTCTAAAAAAAGGGGGGGGGTCGGCCTAGACCGGAGGAGGTTTTGAGAAATGTTATGACTGTATATTTCAGTTTGTAAGTCGGAGGGGCATGTAGCTGTGAATTGTATTGTTATTGAAGACTCATATGAGTTATTTCATCAGATTTGTCTTCTATGTTCTATGTTCTAGTCTTCAACTTGTCTGAATGTAATTGTTAATTTTAAGGATTAAAATTTGCCTTTGATCGATAGATTCCTGATGCGGTAGAGGATATGTTGTAAGCTTGCCTATTTATCATTGTTTACTGTTCAGACACATCTAAGTTCTATTCTTCATCTTGTTTGGATGTATTGCTGATTTTAAGATTAAAATTTGCCTTTAATAGATAGATTCCTGATGTAGTAGAGGATCTATTGTAAGCTTTCCTATTTATCATTGTTTACTTTTCAAACACATCTAAATTCTCTTTGCAAAAAGGATCTTTGCTTATAAAATATTTGTCGTTATGTTATTCTCTTATTATTCTCTTCATCATTATACAAATATTTTGTTTGATAGGGAGCTTAAATGCCTTCATTGAGCAGACTTTTTATGACTCCATAGCCCAATGTTCCATCATTGATCTGTAGTGATATATTTTGTCTTTCCCTTTCTTTAAAGTCTTTCTGATCCACCTACTCAAACCATTTTAATCCATTTTACATTTTGATGGGTACTGGGCTTATCCTCTAGCAGTATGAGGGTGATTCTCAGTGCCAACATTAATGGCGCTATTGTTGAGGATGGAAGTGAAGATATCTTCCATGGGAGAATGACAACGAAGAGATCTAGTTTTATATGGTGAACTGAAGTTGGACACATTATTCTAACTGCGCATCTTTCACCATGGCGACTCCACTATTTGGAAATCTATTGGGGACTCCCCTGGTTTGAGACAAATTAAATGGATATGGAATCTATCCTGGCCAGGAGGTTTGCCCCACTCAATTTCTCAGCTATAGCTGGTTATCCACATCCTGTGCCTCAAATTCATGAATGGAAAGATCTGTTGCCAAGATTTTATGAGGGTGAGAAGGACATCCCTGTTGAGCATGTTCTGGAATTTCATACTTTGATGCAGCAGCTTGACATCCAACATGAATACATAGGTATGAATCTTTTTATGTACTCTCTTCAAGGAGATGTTTGTATTTGGTATCATTCTCTTGAACCTTCTAGCATTTTTTCACTCAAAGAGTTTCATGTTGCTTTCAATATTCATTGTCAAAAGTTTTATTCCTTTGAGTTAATTTTACATAGCTTCTATGAGTATAAAGAATGTGTTCATGCTAAAATTGATTCTTATAAAGGATGTGATAATGAAGAAGATGCCTTGGATGAGGAATCAAACCTTTCTCTTCCCTGTTCATCTACATCAGATGAAAATTTTGTTTGTTGTTTTAATAAGGAGAATGCAAAAATTGAGTCTGTTCTGGAAACTAATACCCTTTATAGCCCTATCTCTAAAAGACCTAGATATGAGAAACCTATCTTTGACTCATATGGTGATGATAAGATATTTCTTCCTGGATTGAATCTTGAAAGGAAACATGTTTTTAACAATGAAGAACAATTTTCTTATGTTGGGCAAAAAATATCTCTTGATATGTCATTCGAGACTCCTTTATTTGATCATTATGGAGACGGTAATGAAGATGTTGACGTATTTTTCATCCTGGAAGAAAAAATCATTAGTATCCAGCCTTCTAATGAAAATGAAAACTTTTACCAAGAGCAACATGTTAAAGAGAAACATCCATTCATTGATATACATGAGGAGATTTCTTGCAATCAGCTAGCAAATGTTTTCAGAGAAGATAAAAGTAAAGTGGATCAGCAACCTGCATCAACCATTCATTCACCTATACTTGCAACAGACATTCAACCATATGTGAGCAGTTTTAAAGCATAGCAGGTTTTCTTTTATGAACCCAATGATTTTTATCACCTATTTTATGACCCTATAGAGGAGTACATGGAGTTGCATTTCCTCAATGTATTGAAGCCTTCAAGCTTTTTCATGCCTTCAACATTGGGAGGTAATCTAAAGAATGTAATTAATTTGTTGTCACGGTTTTATTATCTCTTGTTGATCAGTGGTAGAGTAAGAATGTTTTCAGTTATGAAGTTACTTAAGTGGCTCTGGTGGAATTTTGTTTTCACCTAGCCTATTGTAAACATCAGTTAGAGTATGGTCTTGTATATAAATAAGATTGTGTGTGAGCTTTTCAGTTTTCAGTTTGCTTTTTTTTTTTAATAAGTGACCCCATAGCCCTAGGATAAGACACTGAAGTTTCTTGTTCTTGGCAGCTCACGAGGAGAAAGACATCCCCTGTGGAGCCAATGTTAGCACATAAAGTTTTCATGGGTCATATGTAGTTATTGTTAAAACCTAGGTATACACCTCTATCGAGTCTCTCTCTCTTTTCTGCATACCTTCCTATAAGATTTTTCCTCTTATGGTTGATAAAGTCGGGTCGGTCAATTATGTTGTATGCGTAGGGAAAAAACTATGAGCAAAATGCAGCATTCAGAGCAGTCCATTTTGGGCTTGAAATACAAGAAATAGGCGGGTTCAATTTTCAACGGCAGAGATCCCATGTGCAGTTCATATTAGCGGCTCCCATGCATTCAGAGTTTCAAAATCATGCAAGGATTAACGACTAGACAGAAGTCTCGAAGCCCAAAGTCTCGAAGTAGCGAGAGGCTCCCACGTCAGCCGAAAGAAAGTCACTTCAGGATATATTCATGCCCGCGTTCAAAAGCTCACTAAGCCCGAATTCCCAAAGTAACGAGAGGTTGACACGTCAACAGGGAGAAAGTTACTTCGAGAGATTTCCATCCAAACATCCCGAAGTCCTGAAGAGCCAAAGTCTCGAAGTGACGTCACGCTGACACGTCGCTTCAGGACCTACCACTCCACGGGTGTTTTTCAACTCAACACATGGCACTTATTTGCTGAGGATGCATAGAATTCATTTCAAGCTACCACGTCACTCCGGGCCCATACCACTCCAGGATTTTTTCATGAGTCACAATCCAGTACTCCCAAAGCTCGAAGTGTCAAAGTGCCGAAGGCACATGGCGTTCATCCATCAGTAGTTGTGACAACAAAATGACGTCAAGCCACCACGTCAAATTTGGGAGATCATCCTCCGAGAGATATTCTTTCTCATCATCCAAAGCTCCCAAGCACCAAAATTGGCTCCATCTCTAAACACGTTTAAAAGGATTTTGGAGTTGGTAGACAGATAAATTTTAGCAGGGGCGGTAAAATAGTAGGGTGGCCCAGATCGTACATTGCAATAGATCGATGACCACGCTTCATTGCGGGGACAGAACATGTTCGAACGTTAAAATTCTAGAGTGGTCCTGTAATCGAAACCACGGTATAGCTAAGGAGGTATGTGGCAGTTGGTGGTGGATTGTGGGGGTTGGAGTGGTGTGGATCCAAAATTCCATTGGAAACTTTCCTAATCATGTGCTTATATACGGCCCAATCTGAGAGCAGCACATGGCAACAAGCTAGGCGTAAGGCCTTGTCCTGATCCCAAGGAGAAAATCAATTAATGAAAGAAGGACTAGTGGTTGAACAATCGACTACCCCCTTAAATGGAAGCATGGGGGGTCTGGTTGAGGAGACCGAAAAACTGTCAGCCTGAAGTACCACAGAGGGCAATTTCTCCTGCATGGCCATACTGACCAGAGTTTCCTTCTGACAGAAGGAATAGGAAAGACAAGAGAAGAGATAGGGAACTGGAAAAGAGGTTCCCAAGCAACAAGACATGCCAACGTTTTTTATTATAAATACATCAAATGAATAATATGTCTAAAAAAGGGGGGGTTATGCCTAGACCGGAGGAGGTTTTGAGAAATGTTATGACTGTATATTTCAGTTTGTAACTCAAAGGGGCATGTAGCTGTAAATTGTATTGTTACTGAAGACTCATATGAGTTGTTTCATCAGATTTGTCTTCTATGTTCTTTGTTCTAGTCTTCATCTTGTTTGAATGTAATTGTTGATTTTAAGGATTAAAATTTGCCTTTGATCAATAGATTCCTGATGCGGTAGAGGATCTGTTGTAAGATTTCCTATTTATCATTGTTTAATGTTCAAACAGATCTAAGTTCTATTCTTCATCTTGTTTGGATGTATTGCTGATTTTAAGATTAAAATTTTCCTTTGATCGATAAATTCCTGATGGAGTAGAGGATCTGTTGTAAGCTTGCCTATTTATCATTGTTTAATGTTCAAACACATTTAATTTCTCTTTGCAGAGAGGATCTCTACTTAGAGAATATTCATCTTTATGTTATTCTCTTATTCTTCTCTTCATCATTATACAAATCTTTTGTTTGATAGGGAGCTTAAATGCCTTCATTGAGCGGACTTTTTATGACTCCATAGCCCAATGGTCCATCACTGATCTGCAGTGATATCTTTTGTCCTTCACTTTCTTTAAAGTCTTGTCGATCCACCTACTCAAACCATTTTAATCCATTTTACATTTTGATGGTTACTGGGCTTATCCTCTAGTAGTCTGAGGGTGATTCTCAGTGCTAACAGGTGGGACTACCTTGATTATCCAGTACAATTTCTTTTCCAATGTAATAATAACACTACGAGGCATAGATTCATATAAAACATGATGTTTCCATAAATAAGGTTAGCCCAAAAGAACATCACAAACTTCAAGGGGGGAGATCTCACACAATACCTCATCTCTGAAGGGCTTGATGTCATAGGCAAGGCGACACTGTTGGTTGATGCGGAGATCGCTCCCTTGGAGGAACCATTCGATGGTGTATGGTTGTGGGTGTGGCATTGTCGGCAAAGCCAACTTCTTGACGACCTCCACTGAGATGAGGTTATTTTTTCTACCTCTATCAACAATGAAGAGCAATGAAGTACCCTTCACACACATCTGTGAATGAAAGAGGCGTTCACCTTCCTCTGGTTCATCAAGTTCACTTAGTTGGACCTTGGTGGTAGAAACGATGGCACTGGGTTCTGCATCAATGATCCATCTCCCTTTTTCTAGTTCTGACTCAAAGTCGGAGCTCACATATAATTTAAAGGCTTTAACATCGGCCACCAATGACTGCTTTGAGTGGCATTCAACGATGTTATGCCAGGGGCTCTTATGGAACTCGCACCACTTCCTAGTGTCTTTCTTTTTCTTCCCACTGTCCTTCTTTGTTTGCAGCTTAGACTCATTGTATTAAGTCTATCCATCCTTGATATACCCTTTGTTCTATGGGTTGGGGTTGCCTTTTCCCTACTTCTGTTGTGAGGGATTCGTAGACACAAATTATTGTGTCTTTTGTTTAGGATTTTCCTCGATGTTGACAACATATTGATAGGCCACGCCCAAGGATGATATGTCCATAAACTCCATTTATGTTTGGATGTATCTATGTTTTCAGTCACGATACTTGAGCACCAGATGTCACTCAAAGTATTTGATACCCATTTTTGTGCACAAGGTATGGAAGACATTGGTGAACTTTGGCATTGTTTGGTCTCTTTCCTACCACAGTGTGGTCCATATTGTATATAAGTCATCATAACTTACAACAAGGTAGTATTGTTCCTTAATAACATCCTTGAAAGAAACCCAAGTGGGTGCAACTACAAATAATGTGGATTCCTCTATTTCCTTTTGCTCATAGAAAGTATTGCACCAATATTTGACATGGGGGATGGCCTTAAGGAGAGAAAATGTAATCTTTTCTCTATCGGAAAAGTTATGGATAGAAAAATACCCTTCTATAAGTTTTAACCATTCGTCTAAGACATCCGCGTCTCTTTGACCTTCAAATATAGCAATATAAAAATTGATCTGTACCTTGAAGGAGGCGACACTTCCCCTCGAGGAAGATGCATTGTATGTTAGCAGTCGTCGAAGGATTTGCGCAAAATTATCCATCATCTCATTCCTCTATCGCGCGATGGCTTCCTTGAGAAATAGTTTAAAGGGATCTCCTGCCCCATCATGTATCTTTTCTTCTCCCATGGATGTCCATCGGGTTTGGCGGGGCCAATCTTGCAAAGGCTCAAGTGGTTCAAGTCCCAACTACTTATACCCTAACCTCGTTGGGGACATGCACATAGAAACAAATGAAGAGAAGATTGCTCTGATACTATTGATACGAATTTATGAATGGAATGAAATGAACACAGATCTATAACACTAACACGGATATAAATAGAACAATAACAAAGATACAGTGAAACTTAAATTCTATTCAACAAAGAAATCTATTGAAACTGTAAAATGCAGAATGAAACAATCGTGCTCGAATGGTGGTAGCTAATCTCTAAAAATAGATGTGGCTACTACGCGCATTCTCCTGAGCACATTATAATGAGGCATACAAGAAATTTTAGCATAAAAAAGTAATAAAAAACCCTAGACATCCAAAAACCTAACCCTAGGAGATGAATCGCCAAAAGTCATGTGGGCCCTAATGGGGTAAGTTGGTACATCAACTTCTGGGGTTGTAACTTTTGCATACGATATTCATTTTAGGTGCACGATATCTCGTTGGAAAGGTCTATCTGATAACTACACATTTTTCCATCACACTCTAACGTTTTTTGTAGTGTGATTGTGACAAGCCCAAAAAAAGTTGTTTAGGGCCTCAAAACGACCCTAGAAGTTTAGGACCCGAAAAGCTAGAAAAAAAATTTCCAAGATGAAAACTGTATGTGAGATAGTTGGAAGAGGTGGGTGGCCACCAATATCCACCTGGATCACGATCAATGTCCCAACCTTTGGACATCATGCTGGGAAGAGGCTCGTTCTTGGGTATTACCCCAAGCATAGTTTTTCTCTGTTTCAATCTTGTGTAAAAATGAAACCTACCTCAAGCATAGTTTCATTCTTTATTTCAAGCTTGTTAAAAAATGAAGCAGACTACGAGCATACTTTGTCATCCTTTGAACACGTTAAACCAAAAAGAGTCATATTTCTAGTGGTAGTTTACCCCTTTTTTGGCCTCACAAGACTAACTACGAAAAGCGTATACTCTAGTCAATCTCGACTAGAAGAGTTCTCCCTTGTTTTGTTTTACACTTTTTCAGGCTCAGGGGACTACATTTACGAAAAAGAATGCCACTAGAGTCTTATTTAAGATATTTTCAAACTCTCTAAACATGAAAATACTGTTGAGCTTACCTTCTTTGGGCTCTTAAAATTATGCATCGAAAGACCCATATGATATTTATGGGACTGAACCCCTCCTTCAAGTTCATTAAACATGTGATGAGGGACTCATTGAAGACGAGCTATACCGAGCATCTGTTATCCTCTTCAAGTTCGTTAAAAAACAAAGAGGTACTCGTCATTCTGCATGGAGGGGGGGAAATTGAGGGAAGTGGGATAATTTTTGGAAAACATTATGGCCATTGTTCGTTGTCTCCCTTGAACATGGCACATGTTTGTGTCTCGTCTTATAGTTGGGTAATTTACTTGTCTCTGAGTCATACCAATTCTATGTGTTCTTATATTTTTTTGTTCCAGTCGAAGAGTGCTCTGATTATCATCACATTATGTTCTTGGTACTCGTCGAGTCAATGCTTCCAAGTCATTTTTCATTCCTTGCAATGTTCAAGGGAAATTTCATCCTCAATCAACCATCCTATAGTATTTTCGACTCTCATCCTCATCCTTATGTCATTCTATGCTCATTTGATCCATCATATTACATATTTTTCCTGTGTTAATTTCTTGTTAATGATGGGGGATACATTATGGCACTCCTTCGATGAGCTTGCTCCTGTCGACTTCAACACATTATCCAGGAATTAGACTTAGAAACCAATTAGTACCTTGGAACATGCATGCCTCAATGACATGTCTCCTCACTTTCAACAGTAGGTTTACATCGTTGGCCTCTGATCGAACAATTCCACGAATGTTCGACTTCTGCTCATTTATTCACATTCGTAGGAATGTAATAGGGTACCTTGGGATTCATTATCATCATTGGTGATTTCCCTCGCACGTCTTAATGGTATGCATCAATGACCGATAATCAAGTGGTTTATACCATGCCCAAAATCAACACATCTATTCACATAGTTAGAATCGTAGCATTTTGGGATCGGGTTGATGACCTTGGGAACCCCTTACCCAGGTTGCAATGGAGATTGTTCGATTACTTTGTATACCCTAGTATGGCCATCATGCTCGTAATCGTATTGATATATATATATATATATATATATATATATATATATATATATATATATATATATTGTTACATAGATCCACTTTGTATTGGTCAGTGGCTATGTTTTTGTCATGTCGTAGCTCCACTGTGTATGTTTTCATGGCTACAAATTGATTGAGTTATAGAAGTATGGAATCATGGATCCACATTGTATTTTTGGTGGCCATATTTTTAATCAATACTTTCATGGATCGGCAGTGTATTGGTCGACCATCATGCTTTGAGTTAGTTTATACTAGTATGGGTATGCCCACCTCGAGGATGATATATGTCTATTATTTGATGTTTGCTTGCAACTTCCACCCAACTTTTCTATTCCAGTTCCTTGATGCACATATTTTTATAAAGTGTTTCGACCATCATTTTCTCTTCCGACCTCACACTTTAGGGGGCATCTGTTACACACCTATTTTCCACGTTTAGTGAGGGAGTGTTTGTCATAATCCCTAAACATGTTGGAGAATAAATTTCTCATATGAAGTTCAAAATACTATGTGCACATGTATTATTCATTTTTATTGAAAAAAATGAAATTAATTTAGTGTGAGAATCCAACTCCAATCTAGTTTCCTAATCTCAAGGAGAGGTTGAGAGTTTCATGGATGGTTGAGAGATTTTCTCAAACCAATATCCTAATTTGATGGATCTTGAGAGATATTTCCTCCTTAAAATACTTGAGAGATATTTTCTCCCTAAAAATCTTGGAGATCCCAATTTAGTGGATCTAGTGAGTGATCTTCTCCATGGTGGTTAAGCCTCCAAATCCTATATAATGAGGACATTCCAAGGTGAAAAAGGGGGGAGGAGAAAGTGTTCATATGATACTTATGAATCAAGAGAGACAACTTTATAGTGCATTCAAGGACCAGATTAGAAGCTCGGAGGAATGCTAACACAACAAGGTTGTAAGTTCTCATGTTTTCATAATACATAACTTGGCCTGTTTCCTTCATATTGTTGTTTATACATGTATGTCTATATAGATATATCTAATCTTGTCTAATGATAAATTGTAAGAGTATAAGGTGTTGTTTTGTTCCTTGCAGACTTTCTTCATCGTGATAGAAGCTTGGACAACAAGACCAAAGATTGAATATCAACGAGGACAACCGTCAAAAAGGAGTAAGCCACACTTATTTATTATATATTCTCTGCCTATAGGCATAAAGAATAGATCTAAAGGAATGTTAGTGTTCATTTGGTTTTTTTTTCTATCTTGGACAATAGGGGTCTAGATATCCAAGGGAGATTTCACATGTCTGCAGGGGAAATATTCTATAACATGTACACCTCTTCAATCAATGCAATGATAAGGGGGGGATTTAGATTACATGTAATGTAATGACATTGAGTTAACAAGTCTTCTATAGGAGGCTTAACCACAAGTAAAATTATATGATTCCACCTAATCACAAGAAATCTCAATCCAAGGACTCAAAACCTAAAAAAAAAATGAACTTCTTATCATAAGTACCACCATGTCATGATATCCCACCATGATAATCATCACATTTCTCAAGAATCATGCACTATTCAAGCTCATTCAACAATCTCCCCATCATGGATTCAATGCAAGAAACAACCTCATTGATCTCAGGATCATTGATTCCACCTTGATGACCACGAGGTTTAGGATCCACAAAATAAAGGGTCATGAACCACAACCTTCTAGAAGCAACAAAATGAAGCTAACCCAAAACAATGTCTACACGTTCATAAAATGAAACAAACTCATTACAATTTTGATAATATCTATATGAACAATTCCAAAGACACTTCACTACTAAAAGTGGATGGAATTCAGGAAATATTGACCATATATGTTCGGGAAATATTGACCATATGAAAGCACAAACTTCTGCGTTATGGATTTTTGTTTGAGACATAGCTTGGAAAAATTATGTAAGAATACATAGAGATTTAGTGTATTGAGAAAATATATGATTATGAAAAATTGAAGTTTTTTAAAGGTTTTATGACATGTTTTAATCGAAATAAAGATTGTAATTCTGTTATTATAATAAAATTATGATTTTTTGGTGGAATTATTTTCAAAAACCCTCATAACAAGGCAAAATAAAAAGTTAAAAACAAAATTGTGCTACGATGTCCCAAATGGATTCTTGATACTACCATGTTAAGATGGGTGAAACCCACTTACTACTGAATAATGAGGAATAAATTAATCGTACATCTTTAATTTAATTATGTAAAGAGTATTTATAATAATGATGTTTGAATTTTTGGAGATAGATTATATGTAAGATTTTGAAATGTTTAATGTTTTAAAATGACATTCCACTCATTAGAGATAAATAAAACTTGAATAACAATAGAAAATAGTATCACTATAAAATTTATATTTAAAAAAAATGGTTATAAAAAAAATGAAAAATAATAATAATATTTATAAAGAAAAATAAAATAAAATAAATTATCAAGAATCCATTATGGAAATGATAAAGGCCATATAAAAGTTGACAAGAAGTTTGAATGAAAAAATTATAATAAGATGGATGGTAAAAAGGAATTTTTATTTTAATTTGAAATATTATAAAAAAAGAAATGGTACACGTAAAAATGGGGAGGGAAGAAGGTAAAAGGTTAAAAGGGGGAAGAAGGTAAAATGTTAAAAAGGAAAGGAGGAAAACCTTGGGGGTGGTACCATCCACGTACCATCTTCACTATTAAATTTATTAGGGTGTTTTTCATTTTTTAATGTTTATGAATGATCTGAGAGGAGAGATAAGGAGTAGAGGAAAGAATTATGATTTGGTCAAAGCAAATAAGGTGTTTAGAATTGAAGGAGTGTTTGGTAATGGATGACTTAGATATGTGGTTGTGGAATTAGTCAACTATATGTTCTTTGAGTCGTGCTTTGAAAGTTTTCTCATTTTGGCCAATGTATGATTTGTGACAAGAACATAGAATTTGGTAAACTCCTTGGCCAAGCATAGGGCCAGATTTGTCTTTAGCATTTCTAAATAATTGCTTAAGGGTTTTATAGGGTTTGAGAGTTTTTATATTCTTTTTGGCCAAAATCTTAGATATATGATCTATAATGCTATGAATGTAGGGAAGAGAAATGAGCGCAAGAGGCAAGGAAGGGGAAGAAGATTTTCTAGAATTAGATGGGTGGGTTGATCGAAAAGATTTGTTATTTGAGAGATTGAATAACCATTGGCTACAAGGGGGGTAAGGTGGGTTTTTTCATTATCAAGGAATTCAGGAGCACAGATTTGACTGGTGCGAGTTATAAGAGTTTTTAGAGTAACGTATTCTTGCGCTAGGTGATGGTGAGAATGTGCATGAAGATATATGTCCGTGTGATTTTTTCCTATAAACTTGATGAGTAAAAATGTCATCAAGTTGGCGAGTGATGAGAACATCCAGAAAGGAAAGAAAGTTTTCATTTTGGATTTCCTTAGTAAATTGGATGTGGCACGAGATATTGTTAAGATGGCCAAAGAAAGAGTTTAAGAAAGGAAGACCATGAGGCCAAACAAAGAATGTATTGTTAACAATTTTAAACCAACATTTAATCTTTAAATTAAAGTTGTTTAAAGTCTCAAAATGCTCCATAAAAAAAATTAACAACTATTAAGGGATAAGGATGACCTCATCCATATACCTTATGTTTGTTCATAACTTATTCCTTTAAAGGTTAAAAATGTAGAGATAAAGCATATTTCAATAAAATTAAAAGTTTCAAGGTTAACCAATTTTATAAAATGGTTTTTAAATTTAATAAAAATTTGTCTTCTAACTAAAATTTAATTTTATTATTAAATCATAAAATATTATTTTCAAAAATGTTTTATTCATTTTAAATTGATTCAAATTTTAAAATTTCTTAATAAACAATAAGAATAATAAAAATAGAATTTTGTAAAATACTTTATTATTGAAAATTTTACTAATATTATTTACATTTTTTTTTACTTATCTCTGCTTTTTTTCATTATCTCTTAATAAGAATAGAATATTTCAATAAAAATTTTCATTTCCACCATAAAAACTTTTTTGTTTAATTATCTTTTAATCTATGATTAAAATAAACTTCAACACACTATTTTCCACCATAAAAACTTTTTTTGTCCTGACATTTCGATTTCATCTCTTAATCTTTAAAGATAAATTTTTAACACTCTTTTCCACCATAATTTTTTTTGTTTAATTATCTTTTAATCTATGATTAAAATAAACTTCAACGCACTATTTTCCACCATAATCTCTTAATCTTTAAAGATAAATTTTTAACACTCTTTTCCACCATAAAAACTTATTTGTTTAATTATCTTTTAATGTATGATTAAAATAAACTTCAACGCACTATTTTCCACCATAAAAACTTTTTTTGTCCTGACATTTCGATTTCAAAGGGTACTTTTAAAGCAAAAATAATTTTTTTTGGTCCAGACATTTGCATGGTAGTGTTAAAGCAATAATAAGTGGACGATAGAGATGGAGATGCGGGGAATCGAACCCCGTGCCTCTCGCATGCGAAGCGAGCGCTCTACCATATGAGCTACATCCCCTTTGATAACAACCATTGGTATGCTTAACACTGGAAATATAGTTGGCTGCATAAGACAGAATAAAAGAAGCAAAATTAATTTTCCGGCGGCTTTTATAGCAAGTGAGGAACATTTGCACATAAATGTATGGACTAAAGGTCCTACCGGGATTCGAACCCAGGTCGCTGGATTCAAAGTCCAGAGTGCTAACCACTACACCATAGAACCCCATATAGAGCGGCTAATTGAGAGCACAATACATATTTGTTAAAGATAAGAATGTTCATTGCATTCTAGGATTTTTATCTCCACGGACGCCAGCTGGATTTAAATATGCGTGGATAAATTTCTCCCCGCAGCTATAATGAGGCCTGACTTCTCTCTGTGTTAAGCTCTTATTTTGGTCCACAGCTTTTAGCAGGATTTGAACTTACGCGAGCAGAATTATCATCCTGACCGTCAACAGGCCTAACTTCTCATTGCGTTCTGAGATTTTTTTCCATTGTTCCCAGCAGGATTCGAACATGAATGTACATATAAATTCTTTTCGCTGGCTGATTCAAGTGGTGGGGTCTTCATATCGAGAGGGCTTCACTTTGGGGCTTTTTCAACATCGACCTGGAAGGGCACGAGGTTAAACGATTATCAGGGTTGTCTGAGAGTTATTTGGGATAACAAGGGTCGAGACATCTCGAAGTTTATCGTGGTGGAACCTCAATTCTAGAGGGTATTTATCTATCTAGCTTTATTAGAGCAAGTTAACATGTCTATTTTGTAAGAATTGAATTCACTTGGGAAGGATAACAAATACGTTACCCAACCACCCAAAATATGAGCTTAGGACCACTAAGTTTGACCTTGCTGAAATGAGCTTTTGAAGAGACAATAAAGCATTGGGTAAACTAGGTAAAGGATGTACATCTAGGGATGTGACCATCATTTGGTTTTGGAGCAAAAACTAAAAATACCAATTGATTGTTGATTACAATTTGACTTTGCATGCATCAATGGGAATATGTCTAGGTCTTTCATTAAGTCATCTAGCATAAGTGGAAGCATGCTTAGACATATGTTAGTGAAACACTATTATTAGGCACTAAAGAGCATTAATCTGTCAACTGATTGAGCTTGTGTGATCTTGAGAGTTGCACTAGCTTTGACGAATTGGCCATCTTTAAATGACATTTTCAACAGATTTTTGTCTTACTTCATTAAAAAAAAAAACAACTAATCATCTAATTAGTGGCAAAGTTAAAAATCTGTATTTTTTTTTTAAATATATGAAATTAAAAAAAATTCACTATCACCCTAACCCAACCCTAAGCCTTTTAGGGATTACATAATAACAATAAAAAGATTAAAAAAACCAACACTTTGTAAAGCACAAGGTGCAATTTAATTATAAAACACAACATACAAGAAAATTGTAACTAGGTGATAAAGAATCCACACACTACACAAATCAACTATGTAATAATAAACATTATATCAGTACTTAGCTTTTACATATACTTAGTGAGTATAAACACATCTTATTTCTAACACTGGGTTAAATACATGTACCTAGTGATTATAAACACATCTTATTTCTAACACTGGGTTAAATACATGTACCTAGTGATTATAAACACATCTTATTTCTAACACTGGGTTAAATACATGTACCTAGTGAGTATAAACACATCTTATTTCTAACACTGGGTTAAATATTATTATTAGAAGGATCGTTTACTTGGATCCACAATCCAAGTAAACAACACTCACATTAATTACTTAAATACATAAAATATTCAACACATTTCAATATCCTTGATACTTTAGGAAGAATATATATATGAAAGTTTTATATACTTCACATTGAATACCATATGGGATTTATTTTACTAACTCATTATCCAAGTAAATCGACAGAAATACATGAATTTTGTGTTCCTTTAACGTAATAGTTATTAGTTTATATTATATGTTTATCTTAAAGTATTATTCATTTATTTTTTATCTCAAATATTTTTTCATATATTTTAAAATGTTTTTGATAGAATTCTATAAAATATTTTTGTATATATTTCTTTATCGTTTTATTCAATTCATTAAACATTTATTCTCTTCTTTCTTTAAAAATATAAGCTGGTTCATCATTGTTATACAAGGAAAACCATGTCACATAAGATAACCTGCTAGCAGTTCATAAGTGTAGTGTACCTAGGGAGGATAATATGAGATACATAGGGAAGTACCCAATGGGAATAATAACAGATAGGTGACAATGTATTGCTATGTATGGATTCCATCTCTAGTAAATAAGGTCCAATATTAATGTGAAAGCAATAAATGTAAGAAGACATACTAGAAAGTTTCACCTACTAGAAAATTCATTCTCTAGAACGTTCTTAGGAGGTAAATAGTACTATATAAATAAGTAAAAGCAATGTAATGAGATCTATTGTGAATAATATTGTAATTGATAAGCAAGTATTGCTTGAGGAGTGATTTCCTTCATTAAGGAATAATTAATGGTGTTACCCTACCTCAAGGGTTTTCTCTACATTCTTGTCTTAATTTCTTTGTTATCTATTGTGTAGATCTATTATGGTATTCTCAAGTTAATGTTCATCTTATATTTTCATATTTATTGAGTACACTACAATAACACTTGCTTTTCAATTACAATATTATTCACAATACATCCCATTACATTGCTTATACTTCTTATATAGTACTATCTACCTCCTGAAAACATTCTAGAAAAGGAACTTTCTAGTAGGTGGAACCTTCTAGCAAGTCTTCTTACATTTATTACTTTCACGCTAATTTACACATGCCATATGTATTAGAGATGACCTCTATACATAGTAATATTGTTAGGGACCTAACCTCCTATTGATCTAAAAGATTGTCTTACAGTCTTTAAGTCAACCTCATGAGGATAAATATGCCTACGTTTTTAAAGAGGTGGTAATCTTGTATTTCAAATAGTATACAAGAACATAAAAAGACCTGAGAGAGGATCATGATTATTCTTGAAACAAATATTCACATGCATAGAATACCTAAGAAAGGACCATGTGTATTGTAAAAAACAATATTTACACTATATTACAAGATTTATAAACCAAAGAGTGTGCAGTAAAATAGGATGACATTTCCAACTTGGCCTTAACAACCTCAAAACCCTAGCGGCGGCGGCAGAGAAGGCAAGGATTCGACCTTAGGGCTTCGGCCTGGTCCTGCAGCTCTCCACAGGCCCGTTGGCCTCCTCCCGACCCGAACCAGGCATCAAGCTCGCTCCAGGCAGTCCCCAATGGCGGTTGTGAAGTTCCTCGTGGCTGCACCTGCGGCTGGTGCGCCCCCTCTCGTGGCTGCGTCCTCCATGGCGGCCGGCGCCTCCACTGCTCCTGCATGCGCCTCTTCAAACGCCAGTGCCAAGCCCGACGAGGGTTGCCCGCCCTCAGATCAGGGTCCCTCTTTGGCCCGAGCAGGACGGGCTACTTTCAAAGATATTGCTTCCATTCGCGGGGGTTCTTCGGCTCCAAATACTTTGATTGTTGAAGCCCCGATAGTTTCTATCCAGTTGCCGAAGGAAGTATTGGAGTATTCCTCTCAGCTCAGCAAGTTCGCCATGGTTTGCAGGTTTAACAGCTTTTGGCCGAATCTGGTTGCTCTTCGTTCATGGATCGACTCTGAATGGTCCCCGCTTCTTGAGGTTGAGATTACAGTCTGCCCCCTTGCGAAGGGTTTTTTCACAGCTATCTTTGATTCTTCTGATGAAAGAGACTTGGTTTCCAGCTCCGGGCCGTGGTTCTGGGGCAGAGCAGGGCTATCCGTGCAGCCGTGGACCCCGAACTTCGATCCAGCCACGACCTCTATTTCTACTGCTCCGGTCTGGGTGCGTCTCTCGTCACTCCCCCTGCACTTCCGGGGGGGCAAAACTCTTGAAGCTATCGGAAATGGCATAGGGAAATATCTTTGCAATTGCCCTGAAGCTGCCCCAGTCAACTCCACCTTTGCCCGGATCTGTGTAGAGATGGACTTCAACAAGGGTTTCCCAGCAGAAATCATCCTCCTCAGAGAAAACGTCTCTTGGACCCAGAAGATCGATTTCGAGAACCTCTGTTTCAGATGCAGGGTTTGTTTTGAAACAGGGCACATAGCCCAGAATTGTGAGAAGTCATCCGGGAAAAGAAGACCATCCCGACGCCAAAGGCCCACTTGGTGGACAAGAGCGCAACCGGAGAAGCAAGCTGAAGCAAAGATCCCTCAGTCAGAAGCTGAAGGGGAATCCGTCTCCGTCCTCAAAGAACCTGTTAAGGGGGAAGACCCAGCGGAAGCAGCTCTGCCCAAGGTTTCAAACCCAACAAAGAAAGTCTCAAGCTGGGCCGATATTGCTGAGGCAGAAGAAGTGCAAGCTCAGTCGGAAATTCATAACCAGGGTCAAAGCAATGAATGGCAGGTCGTCACCAAAAGGAAAAAAAATGTCTATCAGCGGGAAGATGTAATGACACGAAGCCGCTCTGGCTCGCTGAAATAGCTATCAACAAGATGTATTCTGAGTAATGTTTCCAGGATTCTAGCAATTTTAGCATTGTCTCTCAGCTTATGTAGGCAGCAGCTCTGTGTAGCCCTGCCATTTGTAACCGATCTGTGGCTTTGCCACCATTAATATAATTCCTCTAATCGTTATCGTCAAAAAAAATAAAAATAGGATGACATTTCCATCACAACATTCATCAAAGTAGAACACAATATTCAACAAAAGGGAAAGGAAAGTATGGACCACATATAACAGAGAACTCTAAATGATTATTTCATTAAACAAAATAAAGATTCTGAGACACATCTGAAATCTCATGTTTAAATTCGAAGTCTTGAGAAATCAATATTGTTAAGTCCCAAACTAGTTCTCTAGGAACCTAAAAAGAAATAGATGTCTTCAAATAAACAAAGAGTATTATCTTGGGTTACAAATAAAATAAATTGCATTTTCCCTTCAAAGAGAAATGGGATGGGGCTCCCGCAAACCATAAAATGAAAGAGAGACCTAGAAGACAAAATAGAAACAATCAAGGGTTAGCCTCATATTTCATAGGTTATTGGGAATAGAAAATGACAAGTGACAAATGACAAAAGAAGAAACATGACAAGGGAAAGAATAAGGTTGCTACTTGACTTACGACGATGTAAAATATTCAAACCTTTTACTTGCTTGTTAAGGCTTCTTTTGTAGATGGTTGCCGCTATGTTGGAGGTGGCATAACTGTTGTAACAACTTAATACTAATCTGTCTCGGTGACCTTAACCAAGGATTTTCTTAACCACTCTTCTATGTACTCCTTCATAAGAGAAACCATTATTTTGTGCTTGGTTTTTATCTCAAATAGTTCATTCTCCATTTCTCTTAAGTCAATACTTAATTGGTGCAATGTCTCCTCGATGTCATCATTCTTATTAATGTATCGGACAAACCACCTTTCAACCTCATCTTCGGAGAATTCTATTGAGTCAATAAACTCACTCACCTATGCAACTTCTAATGCTTCAAGTTGATCCAATAATTTCTCTTTAGAAATAAGTATGGTATCCATTAATAAATGTGGGTCGTCAAGATCCTTTGTAAGATTAACAAGTTTTAGAAAAAGGTCATCTCTCTTGATTTTCATGGCATCCAAATCAAACAACCTTTATTTTAAAGTTTTAATCATTTTCAACCAGTGAGTGTTGATCTACTTCATTCAAATACTCGAGGGAAGGTTTTGTTCTCTTCTTTGGGTGTCACTTAGAATTTAAACTTTTTCCGCAAACATTCCCACAGCCTCCTTGTAAAAACCCTCGTCATTCTCTAGATCCTTTTGGATATATTATCTGAAATGCATAATCCTCATTGAAAAACTCATTGAATTATGTGCAAGCTCCCAGGTTTCATGGATTAAGTCTATTCTTTTTTTAATTCCATCTCCAACATATTTTCTCACAGCCAACAACAGAGTAGAGGAAAATTTCAACTTATTATTGGTTTATGGAATGTCCTCAATGGTAAGTGTTGGTTGAATTGTAGTTAATGGCTCAACAAACAATGGTTTCATAATTAGAGATTTCTCTAATTCATTTATTTTTTCTTTTAGAATTAATTTTCTCGCTCAATATAAAAAACAAATTATTTTAGTGCTTCCCTATTTGCCTTGTGAAACTGTACAATTTTTTAGGTGTAACCCCATGGAATTCAATTTCTAATTTCCATTTTTCAGAAACTTTCTTATTTTTCATGTCAACCTTCTCTATTAACATTTTTTTGGAATCTTTCTAATAGGTCGCGTGGTGAAGTGTAACATATTTTTCTTCAAATATCTTTGGTTCTTAGGTAACCAAAGATTCAACAATTTTTTTGGTTTCCAGCGGTCGTTGTACTAACCAGTTCGGTTCTTCCATAACTTCATCTACATCCATAGCTTGGGGAATCTCCTAAATTTGAGGTATTTTCAATATTGATTTATGAGTCTCTCTCTTCCGTTTAGCAGAAGTATGTACAACATGGGATATTTTTAGATTTTTATTCATAGGGTCTTTGTCATCTCCATCATCTGAATTTCTGACATGTGTTTCTCTTATTTCCAGAATGCTACTTCTTGGTTTTGTTTTAGCAAGAGAACTTCTCTATTAAAAACTAGGTGACTTTGGGTTTTTGTATGTCTCTTCTCTGCCCTTTATCTGTAACACTCATTAGTGCTAGCTAACTCTTCGATAGCTTTCATGGATTCATTAACTAAGGTATTGGGGAGGTTTTGATTGTTTCCTCCTCCTTCCTTAAATTTTTCATATTTACATAAATAAGAAGAATATCCCACCAAAGACATGTGTGCACTGTGCAGAAAATAGGTCATTAGGGTTGAAACCCTCAATGCATTTAACTTATATTAAACCAAGTTGGTTAAATTGACCTGGAAATTCATCCAAGTGAGAAATATGCTTGAAAGCAACTTCTCCAAATATCCAAGGCAATGGGATGAATTGTTTCTTCCTTCTTTCATTGAAGAAGTGTGCCCAATACTTGTACTATCTGCACACTTTGATGACAAAGTGTATATCAGATACATAGAAGGGGAGAAAAAAGGGTTTCTCTTGAAAACCAAAAAATCTTGCAACATTAAAATCCTCTGTAGTCTCAAAAAATTATTTCTCTATGAGAAAGGAGGTATCCTCTAGTAACAGTCTCGATGTGTTAGGACCAAAGATTAATTTTTTGAACTCAGAAATAAAATTGTTGTGGACAAGGTAGAAATTGCATTGAGCCTTGTGTCTGTAGAAATTAATACTCCTTTCCCTTGACAAGTCTTCGAAGATGTGGCTGTGGGATATGGAAAATATCAAATAAGAAGTCATTTAGAATTTTTGGGTTATTTTCAAATCACCCAGTCAAAATGAAATTTCATTTGAAATAATATGTCCCCAATCAATCAAGGTGTCCTCATGCACAACAAATTCAATAATATAAACAACATGTTTTTCCATAGAGGCCATGGACTCCAGCCCAATTATACAGGAAAAAAACCAAGTGAATTATTTGTAGGGATATTTTAAATAACTTACATCAATGTTAGCAACATTGGTATTAGCTCTTGGTTTGGCCAGATATTTCTCGAGGAGCTATTCTCCTCCTCTATGTTCCTTAAGAAAATCATTGGCTTCCTCATTCTTGAACTACATGGTGGGTTTTGAGAGTTGTAGAATTCTCGTGAAAACTAAAGGATCCAAGGAGATGGACTGCTTCCCATGAACTTGAATTATACTTCTTTATGTATCAAATTTTTCTATGCACCAGAGAGCTATCTCTTTAAAATATATCACCTTAGGTACATAGCTAGTAAGTGCTATGTTTGAGCTCCAAAGCTGGTTTGTTTCCTTCTCAGCGAGAGGGACAACCTTGGACCACTGGAACTCATGGTCTTCACATCCGAGAGTGTTAAATGTATCTACACAATACAAATCCTTTCTCCTACTTGACATAATTTACACTGCTTTATATTCTTGTGAATAGATGGAATTACTGTCAATATATCATTTTTACAACATGGAATATTAATCCTTTATTAAATTTACCACATATTGCCTTGATTATTAACCACCATAGCTCTTATTTCAAAGTTGTTGACTTGCATGGTCAGATTTATATGTTATTACAAATCTTTACCAAATCTTTTCCACTTTAATAACGATATTATCTTCACACAAGTAGTGGTGTACATGGTGGGGGGGAATAAATGCCATCATGAAATGGTGATTTGATTTCGTAGAAGATGGAAAATGGTTAAGTATGGAAGTGTGAAATCGAGAATGGAGAGTGCAATATGATGAATGAGAGATTATGGGATGTAAGACACAAGACACAAGAAATGAAAAGGTAAGAAGGGATGACTCCCATATCCATAATGATAAAATAGACTAAGTATGAGAAGATGACATTATGCAGGTTATGAAAGTGAATGGGTCATTTTGTAAAACACATGATTGTGGGACACGAGATGTGAGGGAAAAATTAAGTGGAGACGAAAGTTGTCACACATTTGAATTCAAAAGAAACAACTAAGTAAAAAAAAAAGGAAAAGGGTGCAATTTCGAGGACGCAAAGGTAGAAGGTCATTTTGAGTGTTGTGTGACTGTGGGACATAGAACATGAGGATTTGTGGGAAAAAAATGGGTTGGTCTCCCACAATGCATAAAAATGACTATGTATTGAGATTGCAAGAAGAGAGAATGTGACTAAGTAAAGATACACAGGTTTACAAGGTTGCAGACCTAGGGATTTGATGGTAGCCTGATCTACAACCCACATTTGAAAGAGAAAAGTGACTAAGTAAAGAAAATACGAGGAAAAAAGAAATACAAGGGGAAAATACTAAGGATGAATATGTATGTACTAACATTGATGAACAAATATAGATCGACATTTGGCTCCAACTGTGGGACAGTGCCCCCCTATGGGTTGCTAATAATCCAGAATCTTCTTCCATTGGGAAAATGGAGTCGAAAAAGAAGACAAAAAGGAAAAAGGGAAAGAAATATAGACTGATAAAGAATATACAAAGGAGAACAGGTAAAACGATGTACATATTTTGGTTGGGGAATTTAACAGAATAAATTCTTAATATATTTCCCATTTACAGGAAATGGTTGGATCGTTCCTTTCATATCCTTCAATAAGTATGAATTGTAACCAATGAATTTCTCAATTTGATATGGACCAATCCATAGAGCTTCAAACTTCATATGAAAATGTGGGTTCTCTTTCATTTTTTCCACAACATAACCAATTGATATTTTTGGAAATCCTTTGAGGTAGCACTCTTGTCAAAATATCGTTTAACCACTTGTTGTATTTTGTTCATTGCCACTATTGATTGTTCTCTTCTTTTTTTCAAGTTGCAAAAGTTCATGATATATTTTTTGCATTGGTGATTGTTCTTTTGTATCTTCATTGTTTCTAGTAAGATACAAGGCATTCAATTCCAAATGTAATTGTAATCTTGCTTCTCTTCCATATACTAAGGTATATGAGGAATGCCCACTACTATCCTTTGGAGTAAGACAACTTGCCCATAATGCATCTATCAATTTCTTATACTATTTTTTATGATTGGCTTGAATTGTCTTTTTAAGAATTTGAGTTAATGTTTTGTTTGTTGACTTAGCCAAACCATTTCCTTGTGGATAATAGTTAGATGATTGATGATTCCATATTCTCCACAAAAAATTTTTAAACTTTGACATGATGAATATTGAGCCATTATCTGTTATGAACTTTTCTAGTACACCAAGTCTGGACATGATATTTTCTTTTAAGAAAAAGATCAAGTGTTATGAGTCAACGTTTCTTAAAGGAACGACTTATTTCCACTTGGTAAAATAATCAGTTGCAATGAAAATATAAGAATGTATTTTACTTGACTTTGGATTTATTGGACCAATCACATATTGGCCCCATTGTGCAAATGATTTCTCTATTTTTATGGACTGTAATGGCATTGCATCTCTCTTCATTTTTCCTGAAAATGTTTGACATGGAAAAAAATTGAATTGTTTCATAAGCATATTTAAATATAGTTGTCCAATAATAACTAGCCCGGATGATTCTCCACAAACCCCACTACTAAATTCTTGAAGCATTTCTCGGGACTTTAAGAAATATAAACACCTTAATATAATCCCATCAAAATTCCTCAAGAAAAGAACTCCTGACACCAATATATATTGATTAGTTTTCATATTCAACATTCTCCTTTCTTTGGAATACATTTCAGGGTGGAATTGGCCAGATTTCAGATAAAACAAAATATCCTTATAACATTTTGATGTTGTTAAACTTGTTCTTAGTAGTAAAACATCAAATGCATTTGGAGGAGAGATGCTCACAGCTTAAATTCCAGTCATGAATTTACATAATCCTTTCCCATTAACAAATTTCAAAGGTTTAATATCCAAATCATATTCTTGAAGCTTTGATAAAAAGTTTTCTCATCTACCCTCTCTGAGTTGTTGATTGAGAAACATATTTACTAGTGAATGTGGAACATAAGCAATGATGTGAGTTGACAAGATGTAGGTCCTAAAATGATCTATTTCCTTTACCATTTAAAAACGTTGTTTTTCAATTATTCAGTAATTTAGTTCATAATCATGCAAGGTCTTACTCATGAAGGCAATTGGAAGTTCTTATTCTTTTTCATTTTTCTGAGTAAGGATGAAGGCAATGGTTTCCTCTGAATAAAACAAGTATAATATAAATTCTTTTTCAAAGTCAAGGATGAAAAGAAAAGGGGAAGTAGTAATGGCGTGTTTGATTTATGTGAAATATTTTGGAATATTTGGTGTCCAATCAAATTTCCGATCCTTCTTCAATAGTTTTATTAATTGGATTGACAATTGTAGAATAATATGGAACAAACCTTCGATCAAAGTTTATTTTTTCAAAGAAATATTGTACTCATTTTCTTGATGTATGTGGATTTAGGTCATTTATTGCATTAAACCTCCTTGCATCAATGTATATTCCTTCTTTGACCACAATATAACCTAAGAGATTTTCTTCTGATATGGAAAACAAATAATTTTTGGGATTTAAAGTTATTCCATACATTTTGCATCTTTCAAAGACTTGTCAGAGATGCTTCAGATCTCTTTCTCTTAGTTTTGAATGAACTGTTAAATCATCTATGCCATAAATTTTCCAATTAGATCTTTAAAACCATGGTCCATCACTCTTTGGAATTTTTCACCTGCATTCTTTAATCCAAATGGCATCTGAATATAATTATACGTTCCCCATGGTGTTATGAATGTAGTTGTAGGTCGGTTTTCCTCAACTATAAGAACTAGATTATATCCAAAAAATCCATCCAACATAGACATTAATGCATAACTTGTGACCTGCTACAACAAAACCTCCATATTGGGGAGTGGATAGTTGTCTTTAATGCTTGCTCGATTGATATATTTGAAATCAACACAAAGACAAATTATCTTACTATTACCAAGTCTTCTTTCTTACTACCATCGGATTTGAAAGCCATTCCAAGTGTCTAATAGAAAAAACTATACCATATTTTTTCAATTTTTCTAGTTCTATCTTCACTAGAGGCTTTATTTTGGGATTCATCATTCTCAATTTTTGCTTAAAATGTTTTGATCCCTCTTTGAGTGGTATAACATGTTGGAAGATAGATTTTTCAAATTCTTTTAAATCATCATAACTCCAAGCAAAGATATCCTGAAATTCTTTAACAACTACGAATATTGGTCAATTTCTCCAATGGTGCAATTAGTACCAATATTTATATATTTTAGAGAATCAAGTTTACCAACGTTGATTTTGTGTGTCTCTTGAACCTTCCTAATAGATGGTTCTCATTTTGGGTTTAGAATATTTGTTTGATAATCTCTTGTAAAAAGAGATTCCAAACTTACATAATTCTTAGGAGTGAGTACAAGATTCTGATCACAAATTTCCTTCTGAGGATCTTGGCTCTCTTATGAATCATCTAATAATATTGATTCATTATCACTGAGGAAGTTTTCAATATGTTCATCATTTTCAAAAACTTGTCAATACTCTTGATTATCAGGTATTGAAGGTCGAAAAATTGTCTTGACATGAAAACTACTTTGATTTTGTAAATTATCTAAATTGAAAAGAGAAGCAACCACTGCCAGCGAATCAAATTTTTGATTATTTTCTCAAAGGATGAAAGAGATATTGAAAGAGTTAAAATAATCCATTAGTTCACATACTCATCTTACATAATGTTTCAATTTTTCTTTCTTGATTGTAAACTTCATGATATGATTGATAACCAACTCTGAATTGCCAGACACCACCAAATTTCCTACTTTCATTTGAAGGGAAATAATCATTCCTTGAATCAATGCTTCACATTCAGCTTCATTATTGGTACAAGGTGTTATCACATATAGTTATCAAGGGCAATAGGCTTTCCAAGTTCACGGCCTGCATAAGAAACGTCAAAGTGCACCGTTCAGATCAGTCCATTTCGGGCTCCAAATGCAAGCAATAGGCGAGATCATCTTTAGCAATAAACATTCCTGAGAATATCAGATCGGAGGTTTGCGGGAATAGGGGGGTTCAAAGTATTGTTAAAGTTGTTTGTCAAAGTGGCTAAAGCCAGAAGGACTCTCATCAAGTCGACTCTTCTGCAGGTCCCTGCTGAAACACAATTGCGTCTAACAAAAGCTCGCGCCTGAAAGAACACTGCATGCACAGCCTGCCAGAGAACATGCAGATGTAAATCCTTGAAAGAAAAGACTCAAACATGCCTATTCTATTAGTTTCAAATTGTTCTTGGTATATAGGAGTCATTTTGATATTTTGTTTAGGTCGATGGTTGAGCTAGGCTCCCGTATTGTAAACTTTTGAGGAAGAACTCTGGTTCTCTGGTTATGTGTTTTGATCTGAGACTTCTTGTTTAATGAAAGTCAACTTCTTCTCCATCTTGTTTTCCTCTGATACTGAGAGAGTTCATGAATGACTGATTCACATGGATTGTTATGACTGTATTATGATGAATATTACATTATACTATTGTTATAATTTCTTTCAGTTTCTTTGAGAATTGAATTCAAGAGGATCTTGCATTTAATTTTTTTCTCCTTAGGCTGCTGGAAGACCTGATGTCCACAACAGACCTCTACACTCTCCTCACCAAAGTATTCCCTCTACTCACCCTTACTCCAACTTACTGACTGAATTTGATTCTAGACCTCACCTACATGTGCATACCAGTCCAGTTTTCTGAGTTAAAATGATATCATCTTAAGTTTGTGCCCATGTAATCGCTTTAAAATGAACCTATGACATACAAACTGATGGGTACTGGTATTAATCTCTCTACAATTGAAGAGTGACTTCTAGTGCTAACACAAGGGAACTATAATATGATAGCATATGGATAGATACCAAAATGAGGACTTTTAAAAACAATACTAGCTCCATTTTCAAACTTAGAACAAGCACCATCAGATGACATTTTCCAAAAACCTTGGAAATAATTTTCTTCATCTTTCTTGAGTGAATTTATTTTTTATGTACTAAAAACAACATAATTTCCAATTTCATCATCGACATAAATTTACATTACTTCATTTTATTTTTTTTAAATGATACTGTATTTTTGTGCTCTCTGTTAGCACTAGGAATCACCCTTAGACTATAATGAGGATAAGCCCAGTACCCATCAGTTTATACAGTAAATGTAAATGAGTTTTAAGGGGGTCAAATGGATAAGACTCGAGATAATAACGTTCCAACTCAGAAAATCTGGGTTGGCATGCACAAACAATTGAGGTCTTGTATCAACTTCAGTTAGTAAGTTGGAGTAAAGGTGAATAGGAGGAATACTTTGGTGAGAAACTGTAGAGGTCTGCTATGAATGTCAGATTTTCCAGCAACCTAAGAAGGAAAAACTTAAACACAAGGTCCTCTTGGATTCAAATTTCAAGGAAGATGAAAGAAATCATAAGAGTACTGTAATCAAACATTTATCATAATACAGTTACAACAATCCATGTGAATCAATCAAACATGAACTCTCTCAGTATCAGAGGAAAAGAAGATGGAGTAAGAAGGCTGACTTAGATTGACCAATATGTCTTAAAAACAAATACATAACTACAGAACCAGTTGTTCTCAATCAAAATATTACAATAGTAGGGAGACTAGCTCAACCATTCCCCTTTACAAAATATCAAAATTGTCTATATATAAGAAGAACTACTACAACCATCATGAGTGTGATCAGATTGTTTCATTCAAAGTTTTCAGTCGGCGTCTGCTCTGTCAGACTGTGCATACAATATTCTGTTGTCAGACACGAGCTCTTCCATCTGGACCTTCTCTGTCAGACCGCACATGCATCTCTATGTTAGACATGAGCTCAAATCTTCCAATCCTTTCTGGCTTTCCATTTATGTGCTAAGATGAGGTCTCAACCACTGCTCTCATTCTCAGTAACTGCCTTCATCAGGATCAAGACAAGGCTCTTAGACGGTGCCAATGACTTCTGCGAGTCAATTTTGATGCCTCGAGGTTATGAAAATATTCTTTTGTGACCAATACGAGCGCTTTTCGACCTTTGATGCATCTCCTCTCCATCACTCCATCCTGCATGCGACCTCGAGCCACAACTTGATGCTCATATGCAAAGGCACTTCAAGACTTTGAACCTTCGGGTCTTCGGGACTTCGACGCTTTTCTCATTTTAAAACTTCTGAAATGTCTTTCTCTAAAGTTTGGATATGGTGCCATGCTTCCCTCTGGATAGGATGGCTTACACTAATTTCAGGTTTCAGGACTTCAGACCTTTGACGATTAAATTTAACATTATTTCGAAATCTTGATTCCCTTGATAATTTTCCACTGTTGATCTCTCCCAATGAGATCTACGACCCAGATTTAATCTTTTCTCGACCATTGATTTTGGGCCCGGAACGAGTTTCTATGAGTGTTGTTCTTTGCGCTCATGGCTGCAACCCGCGACCCTTGACAACTTTATGTTATAAAATTTGGCTCCACAGGGGATGGCATGCTCCCTGCGAGTTGCCAAGAACAAGTAGTTCCAGTCGCCTTATGCATTGGGATATGGATTGATGCTCAGAAAACATCCTGCTGAGGATTAAAGGCTGACAAGAAAACTTGATTGAATGACAACCACAGGCATCTATGGGTCAAAACACTGCTTCGTAACTTCAGAACCACCCGTGGGATGATTGTTGATCATCTCTGCACATACCGTGGGGGTACTCTGTTTCTTGTCATCACTAGGATATTCATCAAAAATGGGCTTCCCCTCATATCTAGGATCAATCTCTAAAACAATAATTTCATCAAGAATATAACTGTGAAAAATATCAACTTCAGGAACAATAGTAACTGCTACTTCTAGTTGTTCATACACATGATTTTCATCAAGACAGGGTTGCTCATGGATACCTGCGTCGAAGACAAAATTATCCAAAATATTTTCTTCATAGGGATAGCATGTAAAAACTTCCTTACGTTCATATTTGAGATGATATTGACTTTGAATCCCGCCACAAGCTCGGAGGTTCTCCTCTACTTCCTCAACATCCATGAATAACTGTGATAAAGATGTAGATTTCCTTTCTCTTAGGAGAAGGACAAGCTATAAATGCTGATCCATGACATAGTACACCATGGAAGCAGTCTCTGTGGGTCTGATCTCTATAGGCATACTATAATAAACACTGTAAAACCTCCAGTTGAAGACAACCAAGGCTTCATCTTCCCCTCTCCTCAAGGCTTTAAAATAATCCCAGTACTGATCAAAGGACTTGTTCTCAGCCCACCACTTTAAAAAAAACATTGTATATCTCAACCAAAGAACCAATGGAGTCATCTCCCAAGCCCTTAAACCATACAACAACATCTCCTAACAAGGATTTGGAAAACAACCTCATGAACTATCTCAAACTGATCAATAAAATTCTCGAAAGCCTCCACATGCCTCTCAGTTGTAACATGATCCTCTCCAGAAAAATATGGGAAGTACTTAAAGAAATCAAGAGGATAAGGATGAATGTGATATGGAATCTTTAAACATTTAAACAACTTGTCTTTGATTCTAGTTTGAAAACTAGTGGTTTGAATATGAGGCTTAACACACTGATGGCAAGGCTCAACAGTAATAGTAGGATGTGATAAGATTTGAGGAGGCTATGGATCAGTTTCAACCTCCCTAGGGCTGCAAGGGTGATTGAGTTCAGGAGGGGTTTCAATATGAAGCTCATCTTTATGAGTAGGCTGAGCTGAGGATATAATATCAACATCTACAACACAGGCAAAAAGCAGGTCTGCT
Source organism: Picea engelmannii (assembly GCA_009831015.1). Lineage (NCBI taxonomy): Eukaryota > Viridiplantae > Streptophyta > Pinopsida > Pinales > Pinaceae > Picea > Picea engelmannii. The sequence goes on along the minus strand of ML782327.1, from coordinate 537,582 downwards.
TCTTCCAAGGATGGATATATAATGGAAGGCTAGTGATCAACCGAATAAAAAAAGAAAAATATGATCCTCTTTATATTTGAAGGGAAAAACAAAAATGAGTTGATAAATAACAACATAAGTTCATGAAGAAAGCTCATAAGATGATACCTAGTCATTCCCTTCATATTCCTGTAAATAGGATCCTCCCCAGTGGAGTCTCTAATGTGGAGTCACCAGGTAGATGATTGCAATAAATTTCTATATCCCTCTCTTATCTACCATCAAGAATTGGATCTATGTCGTTATTCCCAGGGATCTCTTCAATCTACTCAAATTTGTCCCTAGAAATGACACCATTTATGTTATCACTAGGAATCACCCTCAGGCTGTAATGAGGATAAGACCAGTACCCATCAGTTTATACAATAAATGTAAATGAGTTTTAAGGGGGTCAAATGGATAAGACTTGAGATAATAATGTTCCAACTCAGAAAATATGGGTTGGCATGCACAAGCAATTGAGGTCTTGTATCAAATTCAGTCAGTAAGTTGGAGTAAAGGTGAATAGGAGGAAGACATTGTTGAGAAAGTGTAGAGGTCTTCTATGAACATCAAATTTTCTAGTAGCCTAAGGAGGAAAAACTTAAACACAAGGTCCTCTTGGATTCAAATTTTAAGTAAGCTAAAAAAAATCATAACAGTACTATAATCAAACATTTATCATAATATAGTTACAACAATCCATGTGAATCAATCAAACATGAACTCTCTCAGTATTAGAGGCAAATAAGATGGAGTAAGAAGGCTGACTTAGATTAACCAATATGTCTCAAAAACAAATACATAACCAGAGAACCAATTTTTCTCAATCAAAATATTACAATAGCCGGGAGCCTAGCTCAACCATTCCCCTTGACAAAATATCAAATCCACCTGTATATAAGAAAAACTACTGCAACCATCAGGAGTGTGATCAAATTGTTGCATTCAAAGTTTTCATTCAACATCTTCTCTCTCAGACCGTGCAGACAATCTTCTATTGTCAGACGCGAGTTCTTCTGTCTGGACCTTCTCTATCAGACTGCGCATGCAACTCTCTGTTAGACGCAAGCTCAAATATGCTAATCCTTTATGGCTTTCCATTTATGTGTTGAGACGAGGTCTCAACCACCGCTCTCATTTTCAGTAACTGCCTTCATCGGGATTAGGACGAGGCCTGACACCCATAATTGTTCTTAGACGATGCCAACGACTTATGCGAGTCAATTTTGATGCCTCGAGGTTATACATATCTTCTTTTGTGACCAATACGGGCGTTTTTCGACCTTTGGCACATCTCCTCTCTATCGCTCCATCCTGCACGTGATCTTGGGCCACAACTTGGCACTCATATCCAAAGGCGCTTCGAAACATCGGACCTTTAGGTCTTCGAGACTTCGGGGCCTTCAGGAATTCGACGCTTTTCTCATTTTAAAACTCCGGAAATGTCTTTCTCTGCAGTTCAGATCTGGTGCCACGCGTCCCTATGGATTGGATGGCTTACGTTAATTTCGGGTTTCAAGACTTCGGACCTTTGACAATTAACTTTAACATTATTTTGAAATCTCGATTCCCTTGATAATTTTCCACCGTTGATCTATCCCAATGAGATCTACGGCCCATATTTAATCTTTGCTCGACCATTGATTTTGGGCCTGGAATGAGTCGCTCTGAGTGTTGTGCTTTGTGCTCATGGCTGCGACCTATGACCATTGACTACTTTATGTGAGAACACTCTCTAGGAAATCTGATCATAGTCCCATCTTTATTTGGAAGCATCATGCAACTTCTATCATTCATTATATATCCTTTGATTAATGAACACCAATCTCTTCCCAAGACAACACCATATGCTAGAGGAAAATAAATCACTATTATAGTAAAGATTGTTGTAATATGAGGTGTTGCACTTACCCATGCACATAAATATTTAATTTCTCCATAAGTTGGGACTTTTCTTGAATCAATGGCATTTATGTTTTCTCCAGTTTCATAGTATTTTGTGCATTCCATTCCAAGCACTTCTATCACTGATAGTGGCATGATATAGTTAGTGGCTCCACTATCCACCAAACAATTATGTAACGTAAAATCATGATTTTCTATTGATATATAAAATCGTGGGAATTTTCCCCTCGAACTTACTGATTTTATATTCTGTTAATACCTTGTATTCATTGCGACTACTTATATTCTTGAATTTGTATCATCCATTATTTTCAATAGATTTTCTCTTTGTTGGGGTATCTTGACTACCTCCATGAATGGTAAAGTAATTTGTATCTTAGTTAACTCATCAACTAGGTTATAATTCATTTGCAGTAGAGTCTTCATTTGATTAGCAACTGGTTGTTGTTTTGTTGTTTCTGGAGCATTAGATTTTCTTTTTTCTTTTTCAGGTTGTTCCCTTGTCTTGAATTTATTTACTTGTGTTTTGGTCTGAACAACATTGTCTTGTGAAAACTTAAGATCCTCCTGTTTATCAAAAATATAAAAATATGATGGACCTTCATCCATTTGTACTGACTCTAAAACTTCATCTTGGTTAACATATGTTCCTTGATCAAAATTTTCAAAATTTTCTTCTTCTACAATTTCTTCTAGCACAACAACATTAGGATTTGGAACTCTAGGTGCTCTTGGTATATGTTCTTTCAATTCTATAATTTATTATTCTTTGATCGTGTAATGGAGTTCTCATATTTTCATTTGGTGGAATGATATTCTCACCCCTATTGAGTCGAGTTATCTCATTTTGCATTTTTCTGATTGTTCTGCTCATATGAGCCATCTCTATTTTGTGTCTCGTTTCTTGGGAAGCTCCATGATCATTTCTTGCATTAGGAGGAACACCTTGAAAATTTCCTCCACCAATTGCTCGATTTTCAAAACTTTTGGAAGTAGTTGGTCCGTGAGGTGATATTGATAAATTGGTCATTTGTATTTTCACTTTTCGAGGAATAATCTCAGGATCAACATTGGTCTCTAACATGTATTCTTCCATTTTTGTTTCCTTTCGGATTAATTCATTCAAATCATTTATTTTTTAAGATCTGATTGCATAATTCACATTTGAAGGAATGAAATTCTTATAAAATCTTAATATGATAGGATCATTTGGGCATTGGGCTTCTGGGACTTGATTCAATGTCTTAAAGAATTGTAAATTAAAGTCCCTTATTATTTCTCCTTTTTTGAGATGGATTTTGGTAAACTGAGTGAGCAGAGTATGATATGCAATAGGTGGTGCATACATAGTCATGAACATACTTTCTAAATCATCAAATGAACCAATTGATTGAGATGGGAAGGAAAGATACCATTCATAGGATGGACCTATCAAATTTGGAGAAAGACTATGATCATTACATAATCATGTTTAATCAAATGAATATCACAGACACTTAGAAATTTTTCCATATGTATTTTGGATCCATAATCCCATCACGTCAAAAGACAAGTAAAACTCCTTGAGGTAGGGTTGGCAATGTGTTTTATTCTCCATATAAATTAAGTGGGATGGGTCTAGCCCTTATTCTTGGGTTTCTTTGTCTATCATTCCTTTCTCTTTCTTCATTAGGAATTTTTTTTCTTTATTCTTATTAGTCACCCATTATTGGTATCTCACTTGTTTCAGATCTTGAACTTTGGGAAACTTCATCAGTCACAAGGTTCTTAATTTTACTTCTTGTTAATGGACCCTTATTGTCTTGGGTTACAAATAAAATAAATTGCATTTTCCCTTCAAAGAGCAATGGGATGGGGCTCTCGCAAACCATAAAATGAAAGAGAGACCTAGAAGACAAAAGAGAAACAATCAAGGGTTAGCCTTAGATTTCACAGGTTATTGGGAATAGAAAAGGATAAATGACAAATGACAAAAGAAGAAACATGACAAGGGGAAGAATAAGGTTGCTACTTGACTTACGACGATGGAAAATATTCAAACCTTTTACTTGCTTGTTAAGGCTTCTTTTGTAGATGGTTGTCGTTGTGTTGGAGGTGTAATAACCGTTGTAACAACTTCATGTTAATCTATCTCGATCACCTTAACCAAGGATTTTCTTAATCACTCTTCTATGTACTCCTTCATCAGAGAAAAAATATTTTGTGCTTGGTTTTTATCTCAAATAGTTCATTCTCCATTTCTCTTAAGTCAATACTTAATTGGTGATGTCTCCTCGATGTCATCATTCTTATTAATGTATCAGACAAACCACATCTTCAACCTCATCTTCAGAGAATTCTATTGAGTTAGTAAACTCACTCGCCCATGCACCTTCTAATGCGTCAAGTTGATCCAATAATTTCTCTTTAGACATAAGTATGGTATCCATTAATAAATGTGGGCCATCAAGATCCTTTGTAAGATTAACAATTTTCAGAAAAATGTCACCTCTCTTGATTTTCATGGCATCCAACTCAGACAACCTTTCTTTTAAAGTTTTAATCATTTTCAACCAGTGGGTGTTGATCTACATCATTCAGATACTAGAGGGAAGGTTTTTTTCTCTTCTTTGGGTGTCACTTAGAATTTAAACATTTTCCGGAAACATTCCCACGACCTCCTTGTAAAATCCCTCGTCATTCTCTAGATCCTTTTGGATATATTCTCTGAAATGCATAATCCTCATTGAAAAACTCGTTGAATTATGTGCAAGGTCCCATATTTCATGGATTAAGTCTATTATTTTTTTAATTCCATCTCCAACATATTTTGTCACAACCAACAACATACTAGAGGAACCTTTCAACTTATTATAGGTTTATGGAATGTCCTCAATGGTAAGTGTTGGTTGAATTGCAGTTAATGGCTCAACAAACAATGGTTTTAGAATTAGAGATTTATCTAATTCCTTTATTTTTTCTTTTAGAATTAATTTTCTCTCTCAATATAAAAAACATATTATTTTAGTTCTTCCCTATTTTCCTTGTGAAACTATACAATTGTTTAGGTGTAACCCCATAGAATTCAATTTCTAATTTCTATTTTTCAGAAACTTTCTTATTTTTCATGTCAACCTTCTATATTAACAATTTTCTGGAATTTTTCTGATAGGTCACGTGGTGAAGTGTAATAGATTTTTCTTCAAATATATTTGGTTCTTAGGTAACTAGAGCTTCAACAATTTCTTGGGTTTCCAGTGTTCGGTGTACTAACCAGTTGGGTTCTTCCATAACTTCATCTACTTCTATAGCTTGGGTACTCTCCTAAATTCCAGGTATTTTCTATATCGATTTCTGAGTCTCTCTCTTCCTTTTAGCAGAAGTATGTACAACATGGGATATTTCTATATTTTTCTTCATAGGGTCTTTGTCACTGCCATAATATTAATTTTTGACGGGTGTTTTTCTTATTTCCAGACCGCTACTTCATGGTTTTGTTTTAGCAAGAGAACTTCTCTATGAAACACTAGGTGAATTTGGGTTTTTGTTTATCGCTTCTCTGTCCTTTTGTCTGTAACACTCATTAGTGATAGATAAATCTTCGATAACTCTTCAATATCTTTCAGGGATTCATTAACTAAGGTCTCGGGGAGGTTTTGATTCTCTCCTCCTCCTTCCTTAAATTTTTCATATTTACATAAATAAGAAGAATATCCCACTAAAGACATGTGTGCACTGTGCAGAAAATAGGTCATTAGGGTCCAAACCCTCAATTCATTTAACTTATATTAAACCAAGTTGGTTAAATTGACCTGCAAATTCATCCAAGTGAGAAATATGCTTGAAAGCAATTTCTCCAAATATCCAAGGAAATGGGATGAACTGCTTCTTCCTTTTGTCATTGAAGAAGTGTGCCCAATACGTGTACTATCTGCATACTTCAATGACAAAGTGTATATCAGATACATAGAAGGGGAAAAAAAGGGTTTCTCTTGAAAACCGAATAATCTTGTAACACTGAAATCCTTTGCAGTCTCAAAAAAATATTTCTCTACGAGAAAGGAGGTATCCTCTAGTGACAGTCTCGATGTGTTAGGATCAAAGATTAATTTTTTGAATTCAGAAATAAAATTGTTGTGGACAGGGTAGAAATTGTATTGATCCTTGTGTCTCCATAAGGATGGATACCAGACATAGACTGGTTCCAACTTGAAATTAATACTCCTTTCCCTCGACAAGTCTTTGAAGATGTGGTTGTGGGCTATGGAAAATATCAAATAAGAAGTCATTTAGAATTTTTGGGTTATTTTCAAACCACCCAATCGAAATGAAATTTCATTTGAAATAATCTGGCCCCAATCAATCAGGGCATCCTCTTGCACATCAAAGTCAAGAATATAAACAACATGTTTTTCCATAGAGTTCATGGACTCCAGTCCAATTATACAGGCAAACAACCAGGCGAATTATTTGTAGGGATATTTTAAATAACTTACCTCAATCTTAGCGACATTGGTATTAGCTCTTGGTTTGGCTAGATATTTATTGAGGAGCTATGTTTCTCCTCTATGTTCCTTGAGAAAATCATTGGCTTCCTCATTCTTGAACTACATGGTGGATTTTGAGAGTCGTAGAATTCTCGTGAAAACTAAAAAATCCAAGGAGATGTACTTCTTCCCCTGAACTTGAATTATCCTTCTTTCTGTATCAAATTTTTATGTGCACCAGAGAACTAGCCCTTTAAAATATATCACCTTAGGAACATAGCTAGTCAATGCTATGTTTGAGCTCCAAATTTGTTTTGTTTCCTTTTCAGTGAGAGGGAGAGCCTTGCACCACTTGTAAGATTGTGACCAATGGAACTCATGGTCTTCACATCCGAGAGTGTTAAGTGTATCTCCAAAATACAAATCCTTTCTCCTACTTGACATAATTTACACTGCTTTATATTCTTATGAATAGATGGAATTATTGTCAATGCATATTTTTTACAACATGGCATATTAATCCTGTATTAAATTTACCACATATTGCCTTGATTATTAACCACCATAGCTCTTATTTCAAAGTTTTCGACTTGCATGGTCAGATTTAGATGTTATTACAAAGCTTTACCAAATCTTTTCCACTTTAATAGTGATATTATCTTCACACAAGTAGTGGCGAACATGGTGGGGGGAAATAAATGCGATCATGAAATGGTGATTTGATGTCATATAAGATGGAAAATGGTTAAGTATGGAAGTTTGAAAACGAGAATGGAGAGTGAAATATGATGAATGCAAGATTGCAGGATGTAAGACACAAGACATAGGAAATGAAAAGGGTAAGAAGGGATGACTCCCATATCCACAATCAGAAAATAGACTAAGTATGTGAATATGACATTATGTGGGTTGTGAAAGTGAATGGGCTGTTTTGTTGAACACAGGATTGTGGGACATGAGATGTGAGGGTAAAATTAAGTGGAGGGGAAAGTTTTCACACATATACATTCAAAAGAAACAACTAAGTAAAAACATGGAAAGGGGTGCAATTTGGAGGACACAAAAGTAGAAGGGTCATTTTGAGTGTTGTGTGACCATGGGACATAGAACATGAGTATTTGTGGGAAAACAATGGGTTGGTCTCCTGCAATGCATAAAAACAACTAAGTATTTAGATTGCAAGAAGAGAGAATGTGACTAAGTAAAGATACATGGGTTTGTAGGTCTGTCTACCTAGGGGTTTGATGGTAGCTTGACCTACAACCCACATTTGAAAGAGAAAAGCGACTAAGTAAAGAAAATACGAGGAACAAATAAATACAAGGGGAAAATACTAAGGATGAATATGTATGTACTAACGTTGATTAACAAATATAGATCAACATTTGGCTCCAACTGTGGGACAGTGCCCCCCTATGGGTTGCTAATAATCCAGAATCTTCTTCCATTGGGAAAATGGAGTCGAAAAAGAAGACAAAAAGGAAAAAGGGAAAGAAATATAGACTAATAAAGAATATACAAAGGAGTACAGGTAAAACTATGTACATATTTTGGTTGAGGAATTTAACAGAATAAGTTTTTAAGATATTTCCCATTTACATGAAATGGTTGGATCGTTCCTTTCATATCCTTCAGTAAGTATTAATTTTAACCAATGACTTTCTCAATCTGATATGGACCAATCCATAGAGATTCAAACTTCATATGAAAATGTGGTTTATCTTTCATTTTTACCACAACAGAACCAATTGATATTTTTGGAAATCCTTTGAGGTAGTGCTCTTGTCAAAATATCATTTAACTACTTGTTGTCTTTTGTTCATTGCCACTATTGATTGTTCTCTTTTTTCTTCAAGTTGCAAAAGTTCATGATATCTTTTTTGCATTGATGATTGTTCTTTTGTATCTTCATTGTTTCTAGTAAGATACAAGACATTCAATTCCAAATGTAATGGTAATATTGCTTCTCTTCCATATACTAAGGTATATGGGGAATGTCCACTACTATCCTTTGGAGTAAGACAACTTTCCCATAGTGCATCTATCAATTTCTTATACTAGATTTTATGATTGGCTCAATTGTCTTTTTAAGAATTTGAATTAATGTTTTATTTGTTAACTTAGCCAAACCATTTCCTTATGGGTAATAGTTAGATGATTGCCCCGTGATGATTCCATATTCTCCACAAAAAAATTGTAAACTTTGACATGATGAAGATTGAGACATTATCTGTTATGAACTTTTCTAGTACACCAAGTCTGGACAAGATATTTTCTTTTAAGAAAAAGATCAATTGTTATGAATCAACATTTCTTAAAGCAACAACTTCTTTCCACTTGGAAAAATAATCATATGCAATGAAAATATAAGAATGTCCTTTACTCGACTTTGGATTTATTGTACCAATCACATCTTGGCCCCATTGTGAAAATGGTTTCTCTATTTTTATGGATTGTAATGGCATTTCATCTCTCTTCATTTTTCCTGAAAATGTTTGACATGGAAAAAAAATTGAATTTTTTCATAAGCATATTGAAATATAGTTTTCCAATAATAACTAGCTCGAATGATTTTGTGAGCAGTCACAACTGGAAAAAAAAATTCACCACAAACCTCACTACTAAATTCTTGAAGCATTTCTCTGGACTTTAAGAAATATAAACACCTTAATATAATCCCATAAAAATTCCTCCGGAAAAGAACTCCTGAGACCAACATATATTGATTAGTTTTCATCTTCAAGGTTCTTTTTTCTTTGGAAGAAATTTCAGGGTGGAATTGGCCAGATTTCAGATAGAAACAAACATCCTTATAACACTTTGATGTTTCTAAACTTGTTCTTGGTAGTAAAACGTCAAATGCATTTGGAGGAGAGATGCTCACAACTTAAATTCCAGTCATGAATTTACATAATCCCTGCCCATTAACAAATTTCAAAGGTTTAATCTCCAAATCATATTCTTAAAGATTTGATAAAAAGTTTTCTCATCTACCCTCTTTGAGTTGTTGATTGATAAACTTCTTTACTGGTGAATGTGGAACATAAGCAATGACATGATTTGACAAGCTGTAGGTCCTAAAATGATCTATTTCTTTAACCATTTAAAGACGTTTCTTTTCAATTATTCAGTAATTTAGTTCATAATCATGCAAGGTCTTACTCATGAAGGCAATTGGAAGTTCTTATTCTTTTTCATTTTTCTGAGCAAGGATGGAGGCAATGGTTTCCTTTGAAGAAAAAAAGGATAATATAAATTCTTTATCAAATTCAAGGCTGGAAAGAATAGGGGAAGTAGTAATGGCATGTTTGATTTATGTGAAATCTTTTTGAATGTCTCGTGTCCAATCAAATTTTTTATCCTTCTTCAATAGTTTTATTAATTGGATTGACAATTGTAGAATAATATGGAACAAACCTTCGATCAAAGTTTATTTTTCCAAAGAAATATTGTACTCATTTTCTTGATGTATGTGGATTTAGGTCATTTATTGCATTAAACTTCCTTGGATCAATGCATATTCCTTCTTTGATCACAATATGACCTAAGAGATTTTCTTCTGATATGGAAAACAAATAATTTTTGGGATTCGAATTTATTCCATACATTTTACATCTTCCAAATACTTTTCAGAGATGCTTGAGATGTCTTTCTCTTAGTTATTAATGAACTGTCAAATCATCTATGCCATAAATTTTCCAATTAGATCTTTGAAACCATGGTCCATCACTCTTTGGAATTTTTCACCTTCATTCTTTAATTCAAATGGAATTTAAATATACTTATGCATTCCCCATGGTGTTACGAATGTATTTTTTGGTCGGTTTTCCTCAACTACAAGAACTAGATTATATCTAGAAAATCCATCCAACATAGACATCAATGCAGAACTTGTGACCTGCTACAACAAAATATCCATATTGGGGAGTGGATAGTTGTATTTAATGCTTTCTCGATTGATATCTCTGAAATCAACACAAAGACAAATTATATTACTACTACCAAGTCTTCTTTCTTACTACCATGGGATTTGAAATCCATTTCGAGTGTCTAATAGAAAAAACTATACCACATTTTTTCAATTTTTCTAGTTCTATCTTCACTAGAGGCTTTATCTTGGGATTCATCATTCTCAATTTTTGCTTAAAATGTTTTGATCCCTCTTTGAGTGGTATAACATGTCGTATGATAGATTTTTCATATTCTTTTAAATCATCATAACTCCAAGCAAAGATGTCTTGAAATTCTTTGAACAACTACAAATATTGGTCAATTTCTTCAATGATGCAACTAGTACCAAGATTTATATATTTTGGAGAATCAAGTGTGCCAATGTTGACTTTTTTTGTCTCTTGAACCTTCCTAATAGATAGTTCTCCTTTTGAGTTTAGAATATTCGTTTGATAATCTCTTGTAAAAAGAGATTCCAAACTGACATAATTCTTATGAGTGAGTACAAGATTCTGATCACAAATTTCCTTCTGAGGATCTTGGCTCTCTTATGAATCATCTAATAATATTGATTCATTATCAGTGAGGAAGTTTTCAATATGTTCATCATTTTCAAAAAATTGTCAATACTCTTAATTATCAGGTATTGAAGGTCGAAAAATTGTCTTGACATGAAAATTACTTTGATTTTGTAAATTATCTAATTTGAAAAGAGAAGCAACTACTGCCAGCGAATCAAGTTTTTGATTATTTTCTCAAAGGATGAAAGAGATATTGAAAGAGTTAAAATAATCCATGAGTTCAAATACTCTTCTTACACAATGTTTCAATTTTTCTTTCTTAATTGTATACTTTGTGATATGACTCATAACCAACTCTCAATCGCCAGTCACCACAAAATTTTCTACTTTCATTTGAAGGGAAATAATCATTCCTTGAATAAATGCTTCACATTCAGCTTCATTATTGGTACAAGGGAACTATAATCTGATAGCATATGGATAGATACCAAATTGAGGACTTTTAAAAAAAATGCTAGCTCCATTTTCAAACTTAGAACAAGCACCATCAAATGACATTTTCCAAAAACCTTGGAAATCATTTTCTTCATATTGCTTGAGCGAATTTATTTTTTATGCACTAAAAACAACATAATTTCCAATTTCATCATCGACATAAATTTACATTACCTCATTTTTTTTTTTTAAATGATACTGTATTTTTGTGCTCTCTAGGAAATTTGATCATAGTCCCATCTTTATTTGGAAGCATCTTGCAACTTCTATCATTCATTATATATCCTTTGATTAATGAACACCAATATCTTCCCAAGACATCACCATATGGTAGAGGCAAATAAATCACTATTATAGTAAAGATTGTTGTAATATGAGGTGTTGCACTTACACATGCACATAAATATTTAATTTCTCCATAAGTTGGGACTTTTCTTGAATCAATGGCATTTATGTTTTCTCCAGTTTCATAGTATTTTGTGCATTCCATTCCAAGAGCTTCCATCACTGATAGTGGCATGATATTGTTAGTGGCTCTACTATCCACCAAACAATTGTGTAACGTGAAATCATGATTTTCTATTGATATATAAAATGGCAGGAATTTGCCCCTCGACCTTACTGATGTTATATTTTGTTGTTACCTTGTATTCATTGCGACTGCTTATATTCTTGAATTTGTATCATCCATTATTTTCAATAGATTTTCTCTTTGTTGGGGTATCTTGACTACCTCCATGAATGGTAAAGTAATTTGTATCTTAGTTAATTCATCAACTAGGTTATAATTCATTTGTAGTGGAGTCTTCATTTGATTAGCAATTGGTTGTTGTTTTGTTGTTTCTGGAGCATTTGCTTTTTCTTTTTCTTTTTCAGGTTGTTCCCTTGTCTTGAATTTATTTACTTGTGTTCTGGTCTGAACAACATTGTCTTGTGAAAAATTAGGATCCTCTTGTTTATCAAAAATATAAAAATATGATGGAACTTCATCCATTTGTACCGACTCTAAAACTTCATCTTGGTTAGCATATGTTCCTTGATCAAAATTTTCAAAATTTTCTTCTTCTACGATTTCTTCTAGCAAAACAACATTAGGATTTGTAACTCTAGGTGATATTGGTCTATGTTCTTCAATTCTATAATTTCTTATTCTTTGATCGTGTAATGGAGTTATCATATTTTCATTTGGTGGAATTATATTCTCACCCCTCTTGAGTCGAGTTATCTCATTTTGCATTTTTTTAATTGTTCTACTCATCTGAGCCATCTCTATTTTGTGTCTCATTTCTTGGGAAGCTCCACGATCATCTCTCGCATTAGGCGGAACACCTTGAAAATTTCCTCCACCAATTGCTCAATTTTCAGAACTTCTAGAAGTAGTTGGTCCTTGGGATGATATTGATAAATTAGTGATTTTTATTTGCACTTTTATAGGAATAATCTCAGGATGAACATTGGTCTCTAACATGTATTCTTCCATTTCTATTTCCTTTTGGATTGCTTCATTCAAATGATTTATTTTTTAAGCTTTGATTGCATAATTCACATTTGAAGGGATGGAATTATTATAAAATATTAATATGGTACGATCATTTGGGTGTTGGGCTTCTGGGATTTGATTCAATGTCTTAAAGAATTGTAAATTAAAGTCCCTTATTATTTCTCCTTTTTTGAGATGGATTTTGGTAAACTGAGTGAGAAGAGTATGATATGCAATAGGTTGTGCATACATAGTCATGAACATACTTTCTAAATCATCAAATGAACCAATTGATTGAGCTAGGAAGGAAAGATACCATTCATAGGCTGGACCTATCAAAGTTTGCAGAAAGACTATGATCATTACATAATCATGTTCAATCAAATGAATATCAAAGACACTTAAAAATTGTTCCATATGTATTTTGTATCCATAATCCCATCACGTCAAAAGACAAGTAAAACTCCTTGAGGTAGGGTTGGCAATGTGTTTTATTCTCCATATAAATTAAGTGGGATGGGCCTAGCCCTTCTTCTTGGGTTTATTTGTCTATCATTCCTTTCTCTTTCTGCATTAGGAATTGTTTTTTTTTATTCTTCTCAGTCACCCATGATTGGTATCTCACTTATTTCAGATCTTGAACCTTGGGCAACTTCACCAGTCAAAAGATTCTTAATTTTACTTCTTGTTAATGGACCCTTATATGATTTCATATTTTCTTGTATTTTCAAATCTCTTCTTTGTCTTAGGGATATTTCTCTTTCTTCCTCTTGTGAAAGAACTTCCCAAGTTCTTTCAAGTTCAACATGAATTCATGTTGTTGTAATCGTTGTGTCATAAAACCAATGAAAGATAATTCTTTGATCTTTGAATCCAATTCGTTTTTGCGGTTGGTTGGGTTCAGGTAGAGTTAATAATTTATGATCAATGAAACCAACCTTTTGTTTGGTTCCCCAATATGGTCGCCAAAAATGTTGATCTAAAAGACTATCTTACGGTCTTTAAGTCAACCTCATGAGGATAAATCCTCCTGTGTTTTTAAAGAGGTGGTATTCCTTTATTTCAAATAACATACAAGAACATAAAAAGGCCTCAGAGTGGACCAAGATTATTCTTGAAATATATTTTACATGCATAGAATACTTGGGAAAGGACGAGGTATCTTGTAAAAAACAAATATTTACACTATGTTACAATATTTATAAACCAAAGAGTATACAGTAAAATAGGATGACATTTACATCCCAACATTCATCAAAGTAGGAAACAATATTCAACAAAAGGGAAAGGAAAGTATGGATCACATATAACAGAGAACTCTAAATGATCATTTCATTAAACACAACAACGTTTTTGATAGAAACACATATGAAATCTCATTCTTAAATTCAAAGTCTTGAGAAATCAATAATGTTAAGTCCCAAAATAGTTCTCTGGGAACCTCAAAAAACAATAGATGTCTTCAAATAAATAAAGAGTATTTTCTTAGGTTACAAATAAAATAAATTTCATTTTCTCTTCAAAGAGGAGTGTGATGAGGCTCCCACAGACCATAAAATGAAAGAGAGACCTGGAAGACAAAAGAGAAACAATCAAGGGTCAACATAAGATTTCATAGGTTACTGGGAACATAAAAGGTGAAATGACAAATGACTAAAGAAGAAAGATGACAAGGGAAAGAATAAGGTTGTTACTTGACTTATTGCAATGGAAATCTTCGAACCTTTTACTTACTTGTTGAGGCTTCTTTTGTAGATGGAAGTTGTAGTGTTGGAGGTGGTATAACCACTATAATTGTTTCATGTTGATCTGTCTTGGTGATCTTAACCAAGGATTTTCTTAACCATTCTTCTATTTACTCCCTCATTGAAGCAATTATTATTTTGTGCTTGGTTTTTATCTCAAATAGTTCATTCTCCATTTTTGTTAAGTCAATACTTAATTGGTGCAACGTGTCCTCGATGCCATCATTCTTTTTAATGTATCAGACAAGTCACCTTTCAACCTCATCTTTGGAGAATTCTATTGATTCCATAAAATCACTCACCCATGAAAATTTTAATGCTTCAAGTTGATCCAATAGTTTATCTTTAGACATAAGTATAGTATCCATCAATAAATTTGCATCGTCAATTTCCTTTGTAAGATCAACAAGTTTTAGAAAAAGGTAACATGTTTTGATTTTCACATATTCTAACTCAAACAACATTTCTCTTAAAATTTTAATCCTTTTCAACCAACAAGAATTGATATGCTTCATTCATATACTATAGGGAAGGCTCTATTCTCTTATGTGGGTGTCACTTAGAATTGAAACTTTTGTTGCAAACATTCCCTAG
Source organism: Picea engelmannii (assembly GCA_009831015.1). Taxonomy (NCBI): domain Eukaryota; kingdom Viridiplantae; phylum Streptophyta; class Pinopsida; order Pinales; family Pinaceae; genus Picea; species Picea engelmannii. Next base: position 522,404 of record ML782327.1, on the reverse strand, counting down.
CCTCCTTGTAAAAACCTTCATCATTAGCTTGATCTTTTTGGAGATATTCTCTAAAATGCATAATCCTCGTTGAATTATGTGCAAGGTCCCATACTTCATGGATTAGGTCTATTTTTTTAAATTCCATATCTGACATATTTGCTCACAGCCCACAACAAACTGGGGGAACCTTTCAACTTACTGCTCCTTTTTGGGATGTCCTCAATGGTAAGTGTTGGTTGAATTGCAGTTAATGGCTCAACAAACAATGGTTTTGGAATTAGAGCTTTCTCTAATTCATTTATTTTTTCTTTTAGAATTAAATTTTCTCTCTCAATATAAAAAACAAATTCTTTTAGTGCTTCCCTAGTTGCCTAGTTAAACTATGCAATGTTTTAGGGCACAAATCCACTTAAATCAATTTATGATTTCCATTTTTCAGAAACTTTCTTATTTCCCATGTTAGCCTTCTCTATTAACCATTTTTTGGAATTTTTTTGGTAGGTCGCGTAGTGAAGTGTGACATATTCTTTTTCAAATATCTCTAGTTCTTGGGTAACCAGAGCTTCAACAATTTCCTTAGTTTTCGACAGTCCTTGTTCTAACCAATTGGGTTCTTTGATAACTTCAGCTATATCCATAGCTTAGGGACTCTCCTCAATTTCATGTATTTTCGGTCCCCTTTTTTTATTCTCTCTCTTTATTTTAGCAGAAGTATGTACAACATGGGATTTTTCTTGATTTTTCTTTGTAGGTTCTTTGTCACCACCATCATTTGAATTTTCGGTAGGTGTTTTTCTTGTTTCTAGATCACTACTTCTTGGTTTTATTTTAGCAGGAGTAATTCTCTGTGAAGCATTGGGTGAAAGTGGGTGTTTGTTTGTCGCTTCTCTGCCATTTTGTCTGTAACACTCATTTGTTTTATCTAACTCTTTGATACCATTCATGGATTCATTAACTTAGGTCTCGGGGAGGTTTTGAATGTCTCCTCCTCCTTCCTTAAATTGTTCACATTTACATAAATAAGAAGAATATCTCACCAGGGACAAGTGTGTAGAAAATAGGTCATTAGGGTCGAAACCCTCAATGCATTTAGATTATTTTAAACCAAGTTGGTCAAATTGACCTGCAAATTCATCTAAGTAAGAAATATGCTTGACAACAACTTCTCCAACTCTCCAAGGAAATGGAATGATCTTCTTCTTCCTTTTACCATTAAAGAAGTGTGCCCAATACTTGTACTATCTGCACACTTTGATGACCAAGTGTCTATCATATACATAGAAGGGGATAAAAAAGGGTTTCTCTTGAAATCTGAATAATATTATAACATTGAAATCCTCTACAGTCTCAAAAATTCCTTTGTTTGTGAGAAAGGAGGCAACCTCTAGTGACAATATTTATGTGTTAGGACCAAATATCAATTTTTTGAATTCAAAAATAAACTGTTGTGAACCGGGTAGAAATTGTATTGAGCCTCGTGTCTCCATAAGGTTGGATACTTGAAAAATATTGGTTCCACCTTGAAATCAACACTCCTTTCCCTCCACAAGTCTTTGAAGATGTGGAAGTAGGCTATGGAAAATATCAAATAAGAAGTCATATAGAATTTTCAAGTTCTTTTCAAACCACCCATTTGAAATGAAATTTTATTTGAAATAATTTGGCCTCAATCAATCAAGGTGTCCTCATGCACAAGAAAGTGAATAATATAAACAACATTTTTTGGCATAGAGGTCATGGACGCCAACCCAATTATATAGGAAAACAACAAGGAAAATTCTTTGTAGGGGTATTTTAAATAACTTATCTCAATCTTAGCGGCATTGGTATTAGCTCTTGGGTTGACCAAATATTTCTCGAGGAGATATGCTCCTCCTATGTGTTCCTTAATAAACTCATTGGATTCCTTGTTATTTAACTACGTGGTGGGTTTTGGGAGTTGTAGCATTATCGTGAAAAATGAAGGAGCCAAGGAGATGGGATTCTTCCCCTAAACTTGAATTATCCTTCTTTATGTATATCAATTTTTTTTGTGCACCAAAGAACTATCTCTTTAAAAAAATTCACCTCAGGTACACATCCAACCAGTGCTATGCATGATCTCCAAACCTAGCTTGTTTCCTTCTCGGTAGGAGGAAGATCATTGTACCACTTGTAATCTTGTGACCACTGGAACTTGTGGTATTCACATTCAAGATTGTTAAGTGTGTCTCCATAATACAAATCCTTTCTCCTACTTGACATAATTTACACTACTTTATATTCTTATGAATAGGTGGTGCTACTGTCAATATAACTTTTTTACAAGATGACATATTAATCCTTTATTAATTTTACCATGTATTTACTTGATTATTAATCACCATAGCTATTATTTCAAAGTTTCTAACTTGCATGGTAATATTTAGAATTTATTACAAAGATTTACAAAATCTTCACCACTTTAATAATGGTATTATGTTCACACAAGTGGCAGTTGACGTGGTGGAAGAAAATAAATGTGACTGGGAAATGGTGATGTGATGTCATGGAAGATGGAAAATGGTTAAGTGTGGAAGTGAGAAAAGAGGAATGGAGAGTGAAATATGGTGAATGTAATATTGTAAGATGCATGACACAAGATATGGAAAATGAAAAAATTAAGACGGGACGACTCATGTATCTTCAATGAGAAAATATACTAAGTATGAGAATAGGAGGTTATGTGGGTCATGAAAGTAAATGGGTCGTTTTGTAGAACGTGATATTGTGAGACATGGGAAAATAAGGAAAAAGTAAGTGGACAAGAAAGTTGTCCCACGTGTGCATTTGAAAGAAACAACTAAGTAAAACAAATGGTAAAGGGTGAAATTTGGAGGAAGCAGAGGTAAAAGGGTCATTCTAAGTTTTATGCGACATCAGAACAGGGGAGATGAGGGTTTGCGTGACATGAATGGGTTGGTATCTCACAATGGGACTCCTGTAATGCATAAAAATGACTAAGTATTGAGATTTCAAGATGAGCGAATGTGACTAAGTAAAGATACACATGCTTGCAAGTCTGCAAACATGGGGATTTGATGGTAGCCTGATATGCAACCCACATTTAAAAGAGAAAAATGACCGAGTAAAGAAAATATGACGAAAAAAGAAAGACAAGGGAAAATGAATAAGGATAGATATGTATGTACTAACATTGATCAACAAATGTAGATCAACACTTCTCTAACCCCTTGTTGAGGAGTGGAATGGATATGTCCTCACTCAAGCATTTTCAAATCCCACTAGTCTAGGTGAGATAGAAGGGAATGTTACCCTAGGCTTATATCATGTTCAAAATTATCATCCAGCCCTCAAGAAATAAGTTCTTGAGCCTGATGCTATTATCAAATAATGTTCTTTTCTAAAAAAAGTAAAAAGTGTTTATGTATAAAGATTATAAAATTTTTAATGAATAAATAAGAACACGATCATCTGAAAACCAATAAGCATAAGTCTTAAATTGAGAAGTGTAAGGTCCTTTCTAACAGAACCTAAAATTCATAATGTAAACATAAAATTTCTATCGTTATTTCTCTACGGTTCCATATTCAACAAATTAACAGTTCGTGGTTCAACAAAATTCAAAAGAAAATGAACAACATGATATAAATAACATATTGAGTAACATACACAACATAGTAAAATAATGAACCTTCATAATGATAATGAGCATGCCATAATAACGAACATAAATACCTTTCAAGTGATGTTGTTTGCCAAACTCTGTTTGGCCAAGCTGAAGCTAAAACTCTGCCCAAGAAACTCTACCCAAACTCTGCCCAAAAAATCTGCCCAAAACTAAACCTTTTCCTCCCAGCCAGCTAGGAACAGAGCCTCTCCAGCTCCCTAGCTACAGGATTCCATAAGGATTCCTGGCCCCCAAGCCCAAAACTCCCAGCAACAGGTGCCCCCCCGTCTCATTCGATCAACTCGAACAAGTCCCTCAAGAAAAACTAGTAGTACCCCCTTCCAACAAGCTACTCCGCCCCCCCCAAACCAACAATATAGTCCTCCCTATGAAAATAATGCTCTCCTCCAAATCAAAAAGTTCTTTTTCCCGAGTGTTTTTTCCCCTCATATCTTCCTCCCCCCCCGTCTCATTCACCACCTTCTCCCTTTCATTAAGACTCACCCACCTTATCCCTTCATTCAATGCCAACCACCTTATCCCCTTTCTTTTAATGGTTCCATCATTCGATACATTAAGTCTCCATTTAATAAATTAAAATTTATTAAACTCCAATTCATTAACCAAATATTTAATCATGAAATTATTTAATTAATTAATTAACTAATATACATTAAACAATTATTAAATCAGGACAATTAATTAATTAATTAATTAACTAATATACATTAAATAGTTTTTTAAATCATGACAGTTGATTAATTACTTAGGGTTGTTACATACACTGTTAAGAACCAAATATCAATATAGCATAGAAAAACCTCAGAATAAGTACTCAATGCCTTGAAAAAGATATAATTTCAGATAATAAGCCTCTTAGAGGGGGCAACCTCCTTTTACTCCACATAAATGTTCAAGTACAAGATGATTCCAAATGAAAATGTCTCCTTGGTATATATAGGAGACTAGGAGGTATAATTACAACTAATGGAATAAAGTCGGCATAAATAAAATAACATTACTAATGTAATATGCCCCAATTAAGGGGTAATGAGCCAATATTAGGGATTAAAATGCCCCTCCCCTTGAGACAAATGTTGTCTACAACGCTTGAGTAACTCTGGGTGCTTCTGTATAAAAGACTCATCTTCCCAAGTGGAATCTTCAACCGGTAGTTTCCTCCATTTAATGAGATACTCTAAAATGGATCTATTCCTCAGCTGGAGAATTCTTGTGTCAGTGATGGCTTCATGCTCCAATACGATTTTTCCTTCCTCGTCAAGTTATGGCAATATAGTTTGAATTGATATCTTGTCGCCTATAGCCTTATTTAAGCATGAAACATGGAAAACTGAGTGTACTCGTGAAGATGTAGGCAACTCCAATTTGTATGCCATAGTACCAATATTTTGCAACACCTTATAAGGGCCATAGTACTTTGGTGATAATTTATTATCCTTCTTGGCTTGCTTGAGGGACATCTGTTTGTATGGTTGTA